>VOMN01137601.1:0-16840 GCA_014899125.1 Orchestia grillus | reverse complement strand
CATCGATTTGAAGACAGGTTTTCTGCACGCCGGTTCGGTTTACTCCAGTAAACATTTTTATTATTTGAGGTTAGATACATATATTCATGCGCTGCATTATTTAGTTATAACAGGACGAAGGGAGACAGAATATACAGACCTGGAAGTGTGAAGTGAGACATCATTAAACAGATTTAAATTACGGAATATACGGTACATTGCAGACTGATCAGAGTTATTTCTGTTGAGGTTACTTGCATTGTAAATGTAATTGTAAGCCTGTCCTGAATGTCCTCAGAACACAATACCATCCATCAGGTCAACAACATTCATCACCTCCTATAGTACATTATTGATCGGTCTGTAGGAGTAGCTTCCTTATATAGAATACCAGGCGCCGAGTCTTCTTAGATTTCAGCCTTTTTGTGTGTGCCATCATCCCGTACTTATACCCTCGTCGTCCTCTGACCAGGTCACACTCGTAAGTATGAAGAAGTCAGCTGCTTTCACTGCTTGCGTCGCAGTTAATATCCCGACACGTCGAGGGGTTCTTTTTGCAAGTACCTAATCGATTCCCACTATCAACAGGGGCAAGGAGGGAAAATTTCAGAACTGTAAACTTGTAGCCAAGTAGAAAAAAAAGATTAAGATTATTTTGGATACCTAATGTGAATTTTTAATATTTCGGTTAACATTATTATGAGTTATAAATTAAATATATGAATATTGCGTTTTTAATCCCATTTGAGATTGTATGTCAATCAACAGTGAAGTAAATGGTGCCACACCAGAAAAAAATGAGCTGGTCCTTTGTCAGTTGCATCTTGAAGGGATCGCACTTGGACTGAGAATACTCACGCCACGTTCACTTTAAACAGGAGATCTACCGTATAATGTCTTCTGCTAGTATTACATTTTTTGGTAATGAATTTCATCACTGCGGGCATTGAAAGTGTCTTCAAATTCCGGACAAAATGCATTTCGAGAAGTTTCCAAATTAATGCTGAACAAACGTTTCGCTACTATGCAAAAAACTTGTTATGGTTAGGTGCAGAATTAAATTCTGCATCAAATAAGGCCAAGAATACTAAAATCGGTCAAGTGGTTTAGTTTTTATGAGCATTGTGTACATTTTTTATTAGGTATACATTTTTTTGGAACACCCAGTAAAATATATTAAGGGCACGAGGTAAATTTCAAACATTCAGAATACGTAGTCATAGATTGTGCGAGTCTGTGAAGTCCATGACTCAGAGGAGTTTGATTAATTATTGTAACCAAAATGGAATTAATTAAATTGGTCTCCGCACACAGGCTCCAGATTAACAATCACTCTGTCATCTCATTCGCTTCTTATAACTCGCTCTACTCGCTTCTTATCACGAATATTTTACTAGCTTTATGACACTTATTCTAAATGATACTACTTTGTGCGGGGGACAACTGAATAGCGGTAGTTTGCTGGAACCGATCTAGCGCTCAATGCGGCAACGATTACTCGATCGTTGATTGGTGGTAGGAGGACGGCAAGGAAATCGTCCAGATATAATTTAAGTTGACACAAATACAGGGCTAGGGATGAAGAGGTGGTTTTGGTTCTTCTGTAATTTTCGATGCACACTAACATACGAACTCATTTTAAGCGAGTGGTGCGTCTTCCTGCTCCGAGCGCATAGCATTTTAACGTATAGCATTTTAGCGTATAGCATTTTAACGTATAGCATTTTAGCGTATAGCATTTTAGCGTATAGCATTTTAGCGTATAGCATTTTAGCGTATAGCATTTTAGCGTATAGCATTTTAGCGTATAGCATTTTAGCGTATAGCATTTTAGCGTATAGCATTTTAGCGTATAGCATTTTAGCGTATAGCATTTTAGCGTATAGCATTTTAGCGTATAGCATTTTAGCGTATAGCATTTTAGCGTATAGCATTTTAGCGTATAGCATTTTAGCGTATAGCATTTTAGCGTATAGCATTTTAGCGTATAGCATTTTAGCGTATAGCATTTTAGCGTATAGCATTTTAGCGTATAGCATTTTAGCGTATAGCATTTTAGCGTATAACATTTTAACGTATAGCATTTTAGCGTATAGCATTTTAGCACATAGCATTTTAACGTATAGCATTTTAGCGCATAGCAAAATTATACATGAATAGACAACAACCATGATAAATATATTTTGATGGAAAGGATCTTTTATAAAAGCTAAACATGCAGCAATACAAACAACGGAAATTTCTTGTCTTAAATACTTTGAAATAAATAGGAACTATCGAGAGACCTAGAAGCCAAAGTTTGCATAAAATGTATTGCAGCGCCATGAATAAAAACCGATAAAAGGTATCTCAAAACTAACTTCTCCAATCAAATTATTATCTCTAGCGTTCCTCTATTGAAGAAAATTGCAGTAGCATTAAATGTTTTCACGCTTGTTTTGAAATAGGTAAGGCGTAGAAATAGTTACCTGAATCACTTTCATAGAACCACAGTAACTTTTTTACGACTCCACAAGCGCATAAACATTATCAAATAACGAACCAAGTACTCTAAAAACTCGAAAATGGATTTAAAATCTTCTCAGAGTTACTTAGTAGTCATAATTGATAATGAAGAGTCCTTCAACGTTGGTCTCGATCGCGGCTCAGACAGATGCATATTATCCCTCGTCGTTATGATACCGAGAGTCCCATTTGTCCCAGGCATCCTTATTAATTAATTGAAGGATGCATTAAATATTACCTCACAAAGCGTTGTGACCTCTCCTACTTCGACGTCGGGACGAGCTCCACGCACATTTTTCTGGAAATAACCTTTGAATGCATTCCTGCTGAAAGTGTTCATGGGACTCAAAATGTACGGCTGAAAGATGGATTCATGGTGATATTTCGTTCACCAAAATGATACTATAGTTTATTGTAGGGTTCAAGTCTACTTAACTAACAATATTAGTATATGGAAATCATTATTCACACACGAATCAATTAATTTCAAACTTAAATAACTCTAATTTTATGCTGTCTGGAAACTTGCCTGTTCTATCACGCATGGATATATTCCAAAATAGAATAACTTCCAAACCCTAAAATACAGGGGACAGCAATTAGCTTTTAGGAATTTGATTGAGTCGATTAAACTAATTTTAACTTCAGAGTCTTGGAAAATGTTCACCATGCATATGTATAATTCCGTGTCTATGTATCTTGAAGTGTATCTGCCACACACTTCACGAATAATTCTGTGGCTTTTTAGAAAATCGTACATTACATGCAACATTTAACGGACGACTCCATGCGATGACGTCAAGGCCTGTGTCTCTGAAGCCTAGTTAGCTGTGATCGAGCAGCCTGCACAGCATGCCGAATAATTTGTTTAACATGTAACAATACAACGAAATTAGACGTTCCTTGCGTCTGAAATCTTACACCTTGGAGGGCGAATGCGACTTCGGCGATACTGTCGTTCTTCGAAGTTAGACGTGGTTTAATAATTTTTGCTCGTTCTTCGAACTCGGATTAATAATGGTAGTTATTTATTTGAAAAATTCAAATATGAGGGTTCTCTGTAAATGCAGATCCAGTGAGCGTTGGGGCACAGGCAAACCATTACGTAGCGTAATGGTTTGCCTGTGCAATGGTTGGTTGATTGGTACACCTGTGACCCTATACGTAGCCATCGTGTCAAGTATCCTTAGTGCCCCTAATAAACCAATAGCTTTGACCGATTTCAGGAGTAGGGTCCGTATATAGAATACGAGGCGCTGGCTTTGCTTTCGCCAAAATTTACGATTTAGACTCCCGAAATTTAATTATCTGTCAAAACCGGCTAAGTTAAAGAAATTTCATAGAACTTGCGAAAACTTACGTGCAAAACTACCTAAACGTACGATCCGCTTTGTCACGGCGCAAAACTTCTCTTTTACCAGGAACTAAGTTTTTCTTTCCATGTTTACGGAATTTTGATGGATTCAAATTTGATTCTAAACTTGTCGAAATCAAAGACCTCGATTTTAGAAGACGGAAAGTTTCAGAGTTTCAGGAAGGATGTGTTCCAGGAATGAATAAACCCATACTTCAACGGGTACAAATTACAGTTCAGAACACTGAACATCAAGCACAGCTTAGTCTACGAAAATCGAGTCTGTATGAAAGATTTTAAACTGCAATAAGGAGTAGAAACTGAAGCTGCGAAAATGCACTATAATACATTCAATAGGTGCGAAGTACGCTAATTTTCGTTCACATGTCGTGTAATCTTGATCATAGGTCGCTTACATCAGGTGATCGTAGCGTATACCATAAATTTTGATGCTGCGCGTTAAGAAAGTTTTCAAGTATCCTGACTAGTCACAAGCACTTGAACCTCCCGCATCCAAAAGGAGAGACCGAAAGGATTTCTATTCGTATCATAATTCAAGCATAGCGGTGTATGCTTGCTATCCGCTCAGGACCTCTAGTTTTGTGCGTGGCTGTACGCGAATGAGGAGCATTTTCCGAACGTGTTGATGACCCGAGCGCGGCCAAACTGAGTAGTCTGCTACGCAAGTACCCGTCAGTTGCCGAGTTGCTGTTGGTGGAGTGGGTGTGTCGTCCTGACGTTCCGTCTCGTCGCTTCACTTCCATTCCGCTCTGAGTTGCCCTTTAAATCGACCTAACCTGGCCCGAATTTCTTTACAAATCGTTTCTGGACTTTGTTAGAGGCCTAATTAATATGCCCACTAGTTTGCGTTGTACATCTTTGTGTCTGTTGTGAAACCATCATTACTTATTGTGGCATTATTGATGGATTTCTGGAGGTTGTAGGTTGTTTTGACAACATTCCGCATTAGGGCTGTAGCAAACATTGTTCCGGCGGGTTCTCATATTAGTTTGTTTTGGTGCGATTCGCCTGAGTTTGATCGATTTGAAATCCTTGTGTATGTTGTCGGTGATTCCCCAACCTTATTTAATATGATGAGAACCAGTAAACTTGTGGGCTGGTCCCCCCTTCACCATAATCAGTTACCTCTCGAGATTACCAACCCTCTCAAAGTGCAACCCCACGACCATAACCACCTTCCTCAGGAGTGGATGACCAGTTACAGCAGTAGTGCTGCTGCCACTGCCAGTACAGCTGTCATTACTGCCACCGCTAACACCACCCCTAAAGAACCAGCTACCAATACCTCCCTAGATTCCGGAGTCGCTGGTTTGAGGGATACCCCAGTGCATACTCCCGGCCCGCTGATCAATAATAATAATAATAATCACAATAATAATATGATGCCGGGCCCGAAGACTAATTCACCAACTGAAAATGAAGAGTTTAATGTGCCTAAGTTCATCGTGGACCAAACTACGAGAACTACCTTCATGAAGGGGCGATTCTTGGGAAAGGTGAGTACGAGAATTTCAGCGTAAAAACTAATTGATTTTTTCCAGCTTTTTGCATTTATTAGCATTTCATGGATGAGGTTCAAAGTGCACGTTTAAAAAATCGGTGTTTTTAGCGTGTTTTATACAGAATGGCTGATGATTATTCCATGATTTGAAATTTATTTACGAGGTAGGTGCCCTTTGTGAACGATTTGAAAAAGCGCGCCTGAAATTTTCGGGTCTCGTTCTTACCAAAACTGTAGAAGCTATTTGAATGTTAAGTTCATTGTGCCCTACTCCATCCCATAAATTTTGTTGTCGGTGGATCTTAATTTAACATAAATGAAGGTATGAAATCAGTTCGATGTGATGTAGATGAATGTACGAAATTAGTTGATGTGGTTAGCGAAAAAAACGTGATTACTACATTGTGCTACCATACCCCTACGAATAGATTTTCCATTTTATTGCTTCTTACACCACATGTACTGAATGTGTACTTAGGAAATACGAATTGAATGTAATGTTAGAAGTTCGTATTGGTTAATTAATTTGTTACATGTGCACAGTTTCGATGTTTCTTCGTGTTCATCCGTAGCTAGTTATTTCCTATTCGTTCCACCTCGTACGGGTAGTGTCGGTGCTTGATAGCGACGTACTGGCAAAATGTGAACTTCTTCCTCTAAAAACGTACGGTAAATGGAAGCATTTACACGACCGTGCCTTTGTGGTGCGATATCATGGCATTAGTTCGACAGAATTAGACCTGGGCATCCGAGTCTCTCATCGTAAATCTCACTACTAGGGCCCAAGTTAGGACAATGTCCAATGTAACTGTCGCAGTTATGTTCGAGTTTAAGTTTTAACGTTTTCAGTATTCGAGAATTGAGTTAAAAGCCTCTTCTCGAGTTATTTTTACTTGTGCTTTTATTTCAACTAAACGTTTAGGCTGTAAAGAATGTCATTATTGGTTGCCAAACGCTAAGTGAAATTTTGGTTTTCATCTTCTTCGTGTCTGGGTGACCAAATTCATCAAATATTAAGTAGATCTATAGTTGCTTGTGTTGTAGCACTTGCTCTTCTTCGGTTTTGTTCGGCACTTTGTCCCGGAGTCATACTTGGATGTTTTATTTTCTATACAACTCAAGTTCGGTTACCGGAAACCAAGACCTACAAGACCTAAGTACCAAAACTACGGATTTAGATACCAAACCAGTGCTAGTTAGGCATGCACATCCCAAACTAGTATTTCGTGTGCAGATACCGCACGCAAAGTACAGATACTAAAACTACTGATCCAGACGTCGGTCAGTACGTACAAGTGTGTGAAGTATACGTCCGCATACGAAGATATTTTCCCCAAAAAATTGAAATGCTTGCGTAAAATCCATAGAACGTTTTAATGTGACCAGTTTTGGTCCATTGTTTGTCGAGCCATCTTTAGAAGTAGCTTTTGAATCTCCTTTGTTGACCCATTTCATACGTTCTTGTTATTTTCTATTTGGAATACTTTTCTTCGTTGTTTTCTCGTTCTGGGTGTTTCTATCAAATATATCCAATTAACTTTGGGAAATTACAGAAAACAACTGCGTGCTCCGAGTGACCCAGGCCCGTTTATCGGCCTGCCCAGTTTAGGCACGGTTACTGGGACGTTGACGTGCCGTGCTGCGGTAGGCATACGTGTCAGTCGGGCCTGAGGTGCTGAAACCTGTGTTATAAAACGAATGCATGGAGCGATGCCCCCGCTGTCAGTGCTAGTTAGAAATTGAAAGTTCCTCGTTTCAAACTTATTACCCTGTTAACATTTCTTTTCTTCTAACGGAAGTAAGTCATTCCTCTATCTCTAATGCTAGTAAAGCACATTAATTCAAACGCGAATAAGACAGCTTCAATAATTTCAACTTTTTTTGGGGATGTGAGAATTTTTATTCGGTTGCATTTCGTAGTGACAATGACAGAACAATCGGTAGCCTTTGAATTATCAACGCACGGTTCATTCGCAAATTTCAGTGTGCAAATCGTGAGGATGGTGGACGCTAAATTTGTTAACGATTATTTATGATGCAGTCGAAAGTCTGCCGCGACCTCTGACTGCTTTCGATGCAAGGGATGAGATGTTAGATGATTGAATCGGAGCCTTCAGAAGGTGGACGTGGCGGAGTGGTATGTTCTCTGCCATGTCCACTCACTGCGCTGTGCAACATAATTCCACTCGTTGTCTCGTTTCTAGGCTCGAGACATAATTACCCGTTTCTTTGTAACTAAACATAAGAAAAAAATGAACAATAGAACTGTTCTTTAATTTAGGCCAATGAATTATCAAAGTTACCTTAATAGAACAAAGATCATACCTTACCTTTCTTCAGTGTAATGCCAGCTATGAATATATGTGATACCTTTCATAGAATATAGATCATACCTTACGTTTCTTCAATGTAACGCAAATAATGAATATAGGTAATAAGAGTATAATCCAAAACCAAAGTTTCGTAGGAATAATGGGCATTTTGTAATGTTTTATCGTACATGGAGTTAAGAAATAAATTTTTGGTGAAGAAGTGAAAAAATCGAATTATGTAGCGTTATTTAATTGTGTTGCCACCAGATAGGGACCTTCAGTTAGATTTTTCGTAGCCTCATCGCTAATTTTATAAAATAATTGCCGAAAATACTTGATTTGGTTGGCAAAATCATACACGATTATAGATGCTTCGACGGAAATCTTTGGCTGGGCGAAAGTGGGCGTAAAGGGAAAACTTTACTCGCATCATTTCCAGGAAGGATTGCTCGCTCATCATGTAAATGGCGCTTAGCAGGCTAAGGGTTTCCTTGTATTTTAGCTTACCTAAGCCCACCATGCTTAAACACTTGTATTTTTATGCTTTAAAATGGACTGATTCAAGTAAACTAATTTACTCCCAAAATAATTCACAACCGAGTCCGTTAAATTTTTAGTTTTTGTACGCGTATGGGGCTTTCGTGTGATATTTCTGACAAATAATTCTTGAGTCACTGCTCCTATTTTTTCATGGAACAGGAAGAACGCCCATGCCCTGTTAGTGAATCGCCCATTAGTTCTAATTAGCTTCGCATAATCCCTCGGTAATTTGCTCGACCTAGAGCCATCATACCGAAACAATTTTTCATAAACGATCAGTCGTGGGCGTGGGAATTCATCTTTCGATGAAATCAGTTCAGAACAATTTTATCTTTTTTGGGGTACCAACCGTGTCGTACAGTCGTCCCCCGCACAGAGCGCTAGCTCGGTTACAGCAAACGACCACTCTACAGTCGTCCCCCGCACAGAGCGTTAGCTCGGTTACAGCAAACGACCGCTCTACTGTCATTCCCCGCACAGAGTGCCGTATCGATTAGAGCGAACATAAAATAGCACGGAAAATATGGGTCATAAGGTTCATAAAATACGTCATAAGAATACAGAGCGGTTGTATGCTGGAAATGATCTGGTGCTCTGCACCGACGACGACTGTTCGTATAATAACCACGGGACAAGGGCCACACAATGGTGTACTTATGAATGGTGTGCCCTGAAGCTTTTCCGGACGCCGGCCTTAACAATCGGCTCGATGAAGTTAGGTGATGACGATTTTTAGTTCAATATTTTAACGTTTAGTCTAGGCGACAGTTGAATTGGAGTGGATGGTTTAATACGTAGACTAATCTTTGTACTATTCGTGATGTTTCAGTCAAGTTCAGCTTAACTTACACACTCAGGACACATGCACTGCAGTTTTCTGGCCTCCTCAAATGCTCCAGAAAATTTCCAAAAAGTATATCGCCTCAAGTGCCTCGTTGTCTCTCAGAGTGACTCCTCAGTTAATGCCCTCCTCTTGCTGGGGAACAGCTTCCTTGACGTGCCTAAAAAATTAGTCAACCGCGAGGGTTTTCTTGTTTCTTCTCAGCGGCGTGGCAGGTAGATACAAGTGCTATGTAAATGGTTGCTAGGTATGTCGACTTCATATCCCACGTCATGCCTTCCCCGCCCCCTCTCCTCCCCTCCCCTCGTCCTCCGACTTATAGTCTCTTCCAAGTGTTGTTGCCGTGAGTCGGCGGTAAACAAAGGATTTTTGTGAGTATAAGTCTGGAGGTTGTGGCGTCGGAGTCTGGAGGTTGTGGCGTCGGAGTTCGAAAAATGGAGCATCAATATTTTGCTCTGCCTAAGACTTGATCTGAGTGAGACCAAATAGGCAAGTGGTGAGTTGTATGTAAAGGCTTAGCACCTTGAGCGATGACTGCGCTTTTACAACTTAATTCCTTCAGTGAGCAGATATGGTGAATTGGAAATAATAACAGCCTGTATGTCCTAATTGGTTTAATTAGCAATTTAATGAAAAAGTTTCAACGTTTCTCTGTGCTTGTGAAAAGTCACAAAGAAGATTTTGTACCAAAGACATAGCAGTGTCGTTCGAATTTACTGGTACCACAGTCAAAGTCGGACACTAACAAATTTATGAGACAAAAATTAGAGTGTACAGTGAATTTGGCGGTCGTGTAGCGAGTGCCAGGTTGTGGGTGCGGTGGTCAGACAGCTCTAATTATCAGACCTTCGACGGCAATCGTTACGTTGTGGTCCTGGCCTCTGTTCTTCGTCGGTCCGACTTCAGTCTACCTCATGCCTGAGCCTCTGTTTACGTCAAATTCTGATGAACGACGTCTCCATCTATTTTAGAAAACCATCATCCTTTAACACGTTGACTCAGATTCTCCACACAGGTAAAATTACATGCCGACAAATATCTCTACTGTGAATTTAAAAATGAAGGATTTTGGTTTCACAAATTTGGTTACTCTATTAATTTTCTTTCTAATCAAAACTAGCTTATTCGATTGATGAACACAAATTTGAAGAAAACTCGGAAATTCATATTTATGTATGATAGTGCTTTGGTTACATAAGGTTGGGTTAGATGATCGTGTACCATATATGACCCACTTCGGAGTCAACATGTTAATCGAACGTCAAGGAGTAATCTGCTGCTAAAGCTTGCTAGAGACTTACCCTCCGGTTTTTTGTCAAGTTTGGTATGTAGCGTTCTGTCAAATTTTGCGTTTAAGCCTCTTTGGGCATGCGCCCCAGTGTGGCTAGCGGCGTGCTTGCTGCAAGGGAAGCCCCTTCATGCTGACTCGCAAACTACGCCTACCTGAAGGCTGTTATTAGTGGTTCAGTATTGGTTCCTTGGAGAACTAACGATTAAGTTCAAAAAGTACGGCTGGGCTCTCGCGTAGCTAATGTTATATATTATTTTTTATTTATTTTTAAATCAACAAACCTAGATCCAACAACAAGCTGTCAGGCCCGTTCTATTGAAGTTTTAAATTGTAACGGTGAATTTTGATGCGAGTGCCTCGGTAATTAACGTTCAATGTAGTATTAAAACCTGCCCATCAGCTGGGTTTCAGTTTTAATTCAAGGGTATCTTCTCGTACGTTACGTTTTGCGACTTAATTTTGTTTGCTGATAGCCGTTAAAAGTTGTTCATTTTTCTTTTTAAAAGAACTACTCCGACCATGTGTTCAGAACCTCTTCTCGTAAAAGCTGTAACTCTCCAGTGACGGTTGCCAATAATACTTGTTTTATGCTACTGAAATTTACTTTCCTGAGCTTATTATTTGATAAGTATTATTGAGTAATCATAGTTCAAAGTAAGTTAGTAAGTTTTCAGTTTATTTTTGACTATACAATTTTTGACTATACAGAAAGGTAAAGGAAATTGAGTTTAAAATTCATGGCTTTAGGAGCTGAGTGGATTTGAATGAAATGATGCGCATGCCTTTACAAGATCAGACTGGAATCTCTCAATCGTTAATGTTTTTCCTCTATGATTGAAAGCTTAAAATGGAGGATCAGACGAATAAGAACGACGCACGTAACTTATTCAAGTGAGAATCCAACCAAACCCTCGTGTTCGAGAAGCACAACGCTCACATTACAGGTTTTACAAAATAAATGAAACAAGCTTTCTGGCAAATACCTTGTGGATTTCCCATCAGTCTATATTTTTATTGGAACCTAATGAAAACGTGTAAACTTGAATTTCATCCTGTGTGAAAAATTCTAATGAACAAGTCTTTCATGAGGTGAAAATTGTATTTAGGCCTGATCTCCGCGTACCTGGACCAACATGAGCTGCTAATCTTCATGTTCTTGAACTGCCCTGAGGTCTCGCCTGCACCCCTGGTCTCCTGAGCGCCGACCATCGACGAGCGTTCCGTTTTTGCGGCTAAAAATTGCATACCGCGTTACGGTTCTTGCTTTACTAACTTTAAATTAGGGTCGGACGTCGGTATTTGGACGCCCCTCTTCTTTTCCTAGGGTTTGGTTTTCGACCAAATTTTCTAACGAATTATTATGCATATATATTAATTCTCTAAGAAATGTTGCTTTAGTTTTTGTACATTCAGCTTTTGTTTCGATTTTTTGTGAATGACGAGTCACAAATACTGAATGAAGATAGCCATTTTTCATCAATAGTACCCTGCAAGATTTTTCTCAAACCTGTCAATGAAAAGCATACGAATGGTGAATAAGTCCCAACTTGATGAAACGCTGTGTTCTCCAGTTAATGCACTGATGGTTTAGAACCTTCAGGATGCATTAGATACTTCAAAAAATTGCTAGAATTGTTCGCGTACTTTACCGTGTTTTCTTGATCCACAAAGACCTCGCTTCAACACCACAAATCCAGGGGCGGTGCGCAATCCCCCTCTTGACCTGTTAGCGCATAAAATATTTCAATGGAAAACATTGTGTGCTAAACAAGGAGCAAAATCCCACTTGCTCGAAGAGAAATGAGCAAAGAAAGCATTCATGCTTAGGGCAGGCAAGTAAATATCGGCTGCTTGCTTGCTTGATTGAAAAGGCGAGTTAGTTTCTTAATAAGGAATATCGTCCGTACGCGTATCGCTTTGCAAAATGTTTTTTTTGCATCAAACATTAAAGACGACTGCGATGAAGGAGGTACTTTAAATCAATGAATTTATGCATTGGTTTAACCCGTGATCTTGCTTTCTCACAACGGTCCTTTAAAATAAATCGAAAATGATTAGTGTCTTTTGTATTTTCTATATAGGGCCAATTTTTTTAGCGATCTCCTGCCGGTTCGTCCAGTAAACTAATGTACTGTCTTTCGAATTCCAGGTTGAAGAATTTCTGGGTATCTGTGTCTATCAAATACGTGAAAGCAATGCTTGAACGCCTCAAGTGCAAGCAATTTCTTAATGAGAAGACAACACAACCGAAAGAGGGAGTTATAATATGAGAAGACGAACTTGGAGCGTTAAAGGCCGGTGTAGACGACATAACGTTTAGTTAAAGGCGTACATGTTCAGTTTAAGGCGTACATGGAGTGATTTCAAGGCTTGCTGCGCCGGGCTGGACCAGCTGCTTGTGGCCGTCCGATGCCAAGCCTTCCTTGGTCTCGACTCATTAGCTGGGCCCAGTAAACTTTAAGATTAAATATGAATTAGAAGTGCATTTTGTGTCGGTAAATATTGGCTTGAGCGTGTATTCTGACAATTCCAAGCCTTCCTTGGTCTTGACTTCTTAGATAGGACCAGCAAACTGGGAGATGATGTATGAGTTGGAAGTACATTTGTGTACCTGTAATTATAGGCTGTAACTTGTGTTCTGACAATTCGAGCTTTTTTCGATTTATGACGTGGCCTTTAAATTGCCGTTGCGTTGGCAAAAGATGCGACGTCAGAGCAAGAGCCAATTTGGGCTCTGTTGGGTTTGCCAGCGAATAAAAACCTGTGAAGTCGTTTAGTCGGATATCTGAAGCTACGTGGGATCAAAATTACGCTCTGAACGAAGAATATTATGAACCATTGTCACTAGGCTATAAATATTCAATTCCCCAAGACCAGCATCATTGGAATTTCTGAGTACGTAACGCAACCTACACGATTCTACGCCCGATGTTGGCTGCGCGGTGTAGGAGACTCCGGCGGGGTTAGGAATCATTCACCAACTGAGCTGGGGGGGATTTTATTGTGAATTTTTGTTTCAGTGCGATTGCTAAAGCGTAAAGAAAAACCTCAACTATGGGGAATATTTCCATCTCGTAATATTTGAGCATTTAACCGCTTAAACGCTCTCAGTTTTTTAATTTAAAAACAAGAATATTATTCACGAAGGTGAGATAGATGAACAGCGACCCGGGGCATTTTAATATTGTTGAAGAACAAGTGAAGTTCCGTTTGTAACCGAGCCTTGCGTGAATTATACCGCCTCTATACCAACGAATATTACCTATACTCGTACGTACTGATCAGTATTGATATAGTTGGCTGATCGTGACATGTGTATTCATATTCACACTTGTGTGCCAATTGTAACTCAAGTCGCGTCTGAAAGCTTCCATTGATACGAGCTTTGCTGAGGCGTGAGGCGAGCTGGAACATTTCAACACAAACACCTGCAGCTGCTGCCTTGCCGTCAGAGGGCTCAGCTGCTGCGGCCGTTCGTTAGGGGAACTTGGTTTTGGGCTGCACTCAGGTGTCCAGCTAGTGCTGCCAAGCCGCCTCGTGTTAGCCAGTCAGCTGTGCAATGTCAAGGGTTCTCTAGTACCACCTTTGGAATGCAGTTACGATCTAGTTTTCTTTGCTCTTGTGCGTATGTGTTTGGTTGTAAGATTGTAGGAAAATTAGATTGTCTACCTTTGGATTTTTCGAAAAAGGAGAAGAAATTTAAAATTACCTATATAAAAAAGCGCGTGTAGTGAACCGAAGTTTCGACGAAATAAATTCGTTTGTAGTTATTGGTTTGAAATTTAATTCACATGCATTGAAAGCTCTCAGGTGATGATGCATGTATGTCAGCGAGGCAAGCGTGACGTCTGTCTGTGTCAACGTACTTTGTGCGAAGCTTTCTACTCATGCGTCACAATTGTTTGTCTTGTGACAAATCCCATGTTGCAAGAAGTTTCGTTAAATAGTGAATGGACACCCGATATGAACGAAATGTTTAAATGATATCAAGTTTTGAGCAAGGAAGTCCGCGAGTTGGCTGATAAAGTGTTACCGAGGGCTCGACTTCTATGCGATACGTTTGATTGATGGATCGTACAGCGGATCGCATATCCTTATCTCTACAGCGCGGATAGTGCCGCACTATCTGTTCTTTGTTTGAGCCTCTTCCTTATCACAGTTCCTGACCGCCTATCGCATGGACTTTTATATTCAACTGCACTTCCAGTCTATGGTTTGAGTTGCTTAATTTTGTCGCCAGTTTCGAAATCTCGGCCTCTTCCAGTTAATTAGGTTTCACTCTCGAAATCAGAGAATTTTCAATATACCATGAAAAGATGTACGCAACAGCAACCATTTCACATGAACCGAACGCCAACACCTTCACTGTCGTACCAACACCTTCACTGTCGTACCAACACCTACACTGTCGTACAGGGTGTCCGCTAAGAAAGTAGCCCCTCGCATTTTAGGTACTAAATTAAGTTGTCTTAGCCAAGATACTTATTCAGTATCCTAGCTACCAGAGACACGAGAGGCTACTTGTGTAGTGGACACCCTGTATAATACTGTAGAAGTGAGGATGTACGATAGGAGTTGATGTCAAAGTCGAACTCGATCTCTACTTCCAAGACTTGCTTCTTAAAGTCATGACTTGAACACGACTTCAAAATTATGAGTACTGTACAGCTTTATTTACCTTTCTATCAGCCAATTTTTAGCATAATGGTCATATCATTCGGGATGGTGATCTAACTGATCAACGGATAAATATTGCTGGAAGAACTACTTGAAAAATAATTTGCGACTTGGGTCGCTCATTCATATGGGGACATACATTCAAAATCCAGTTGACCTGATCGTTTGTACTAGTACTAATTTGAAACGGACTGTATATTCATTGTGTTATTTTGAATGATGCCTTTCTGATGTGTACGCTAAAACGTGTATTATCAGCGCATCCACTCGGTGAGCGTGAACTAACCTTGAGGCTCCCGTAGTTCAGTGTCATGGTATCGGTACGTTCGAGGTGTTATTTGAAATGCTTCCTATGTTATTGCACCTGTTTGAGTTTTATGATGTAGAATTAAATTTTACCTTCGTGCTTTCGTGTTAGAAGTTTTCTTTTATGATACCATTCGGTGCCTGTTCTTGTTCTAATGGCCCTTTATAGAACTGATAGACTGAGCGGCTTGGTTTATTAATATTGAACGAAACTGTTACTTATTTCCGAGCTCACTTAAAGAATGTATGACGTTTTAAATATGCCATGAGGCATCAAAACACCGCATGTATTTTTTACTATAGTTCTAATCACGTAGTATATTTTGATCATTTGTTAGGAAACGAACAATCGCTTATCAATTGAATATAGAACGAATGGAGCTTACATCACCATAAATCAACGGAGTGCTGCTGGTGCTGCTGCTTCGTTGAGAGCCTTTCATTTTCTTTGAGCGCTTTCATCATTGCGATTGGAATTATACCCTGCTTCCCTCGCTAATGTTGTCTGTATGACAGCCTGCGACGCTGTTCACTAACGGCTTCAAAGAGGCGCCCGCGCTGTCCGTAAAGCCACCGGTCTTCCTGTGTCGCCAAACGGATCAGATCTTATTCTACGACCCTGTTGGGGCGGCCGGAATCCCCCTTGGAGCCTGTTGTGCATAAGTTAGGGTCTGAGTATGTAGGCCCAGGTCCTTGATCTGCAGGCCCAGGTCCTTGATCTGCAGGCCCAGGTCCCTGATCTGTAGGCCCAGGTCTCTGATCTGCAGGCCCACGTCCCTGATCTGTAGGCCCAGGTCCCTGATCTGCAGGCCTGAAATAGCTTCGTGAAGAAAGAAAATTTTTCGAGATGAATGATGTCTGGAAAAACGTGATGGATTAAAATGGATGTCTCGGAAAATGGATTAATGATGTCTTGAAAAACATGATAGATTAAAATGGATGTCTGGAAAAATAGATTAATGATGTCTGGAACAACATTTTGGGTTAAGCTGTGGCACGGTGGCTCCTTTATTTGTGGTTTAAATCAGGCGTTTTGATTGTTTTTGAGGTCGTTATAGAAAGACAAGGCTGTACGCGTGGTAAAATGAGATTAGCGGGACGGTATTTGTAAATGTTTCCGAGTGTGTCGGGAGTTATAAACAATTCCCATTTCGTGCGTATTAAGCTCCACTGTTTATCAATATTTATCGCTGGCTATCGTTGCCTATTGCTGTGTGTCGCTGTGTGTCGCTGCCTATCGCTGTCTATCGCTGCCTATCGCTGTGTGTCGTTGTTCTTCCACCATATTGCCGTCTCCCGAATGGCGTACGTTGAGCGTATTTATTGAACTACGAAGAGCTTATTCTTAGTAGCCATTTCATTTGGTCTGTAAACTCTTCTTGAAAGGGGAACAGGGTGGGTAGGGATCATTAAGAGGCCATCACAGGCATGGCGGGACGGGAGGAGAGGGAGAGTGCCTGTGTGCCTGGCTGGGTGCCAGCGACGTGGTGCCAAACGAGCCTTGCTGATGGGG
>VOMN01137596.1:0-30709 GCA_014899125.1 Orchestia grillus | reverse complement strand
CACCTCCCCCACCGCTACAGCTGACACCTCCCCCACCACTACAGCTGACCCACCTGCTGCCAGAGCTCACCTGGGAGCAGGTGCGGGGCATATGGTCCGTTTCCGCCCGGCTCCGGCCTGACGAGTGGACTGGGCAGTCCTGCCGCCTGGCCTGCGACCTTTGCCTTGCCTCCTGCACTGCAGGCGGTGACGACGACGTGCCTGGAGAGCTGCAGGCCTCTGTGGTCATGTTAAAGTGCAAAAAGTCCGAGTGTCTTCAAATTATTTTTACTCCCGCTGCCGACGTAAAATCTTCGAGATGTATTCGTTTGCGGTACTTGTGTGACGACCTCCAGTGTACACATCACATGATGCTAGTGAGTGCTACAGGCCTAGATGTAATTTTACTCCCCCCTCGCCATTTATTCTCCGCTCATGCGCGTGCTATTCACGGGCTCTGACGGCCGAGGAGGCCTTGTCTTGACGTCACCTGCAGTAATATTTCAGGCTCTCAGCCGTCACAGGGTCTAATTCCGAGCAGCTCGTCCTCTCCCCTCCCTCCCCCGTCAGTTCACGTTGCTCCCCCACTGACCCCTCTTCGCAAAGGGGCTCTTTTTCATTTTTTTCTGAGGTGAAATGCAATCTATCCTGGGAACTCGCCGTGCAGAGATGAGACGCTGCGCGAATGATGCCGATCTCGCGAGCCACTTGCGGTCAGGGAGATTTGCGCAGGCATGCCTGACGCTGCACCTGTGGCGACCTTCGTGACATTGTGTGCGTTAGTCTGCACTGTGCGCGTCAGTCTGCACTGTGCGCGTCAGTCTGCACTGTGCGCGTCAGTCTGCACTCTGCGCGTCAGTCTACACTATGCCCGTCTGTTTGCACACTGCCCGTCAGTCTGCACTGTGCGCGTCAGTCTGCACTGTGCGCGCCAGTCTGCACTGTGCCCGTCAGTGTGCACACTGCCCGTCAGTCTGCACACTGCGCGTCAGTCTGCACTGTGCGCGTCAGTCTGCACTGTGCCCGTCAGTCTGCACACTGCCCGTCAGTCTGCACACTCCCGTCAGTCTGCACACTCCCGTCAGTCTGCACACTGCTCGTCAGTGACCATCGCGCGCACCTCTAAAGGAACACGGAGATTTAATATGGTCCGCCGCGTGTAGAGAGCGCGTCCAAATTACGTGGAGCTGTTTGTGTGTGCAGCGAAGACGTTGTGTCTGGCTGTCCGAGTTGACAACTGTCGCTTTCTTTTTTTGCGTGAGGGCGAGCTGATGACTCATTGCATGTGGAGCTGTGGTTTCGTAGCCCACTATTTACGGATATACTATATATAGTAGGTATTTTATCCCTGGTTTTCGGTGAAAATTTGGTATTAGTGGGTCGACTTGACTCTGAAAGCTATCGTAATGGATGTTACTGAAGTGTCTCAAGTCAAACCTATGAGGTTGGTTTGAAGTACGCCTTTAGGTATGTTCATGTTGGCCACTCATTTAATTTACAATCATCACAACGACTGAATCCTTTGCTTACAATTTGTATAGCACGCACCTACAGCAGTCTTATGTATATTTTAGTTCTGTTGCAAACAGTTCGCGAAATAATGAATTTGTGATCCGCATCGCCTTAGCGGGACCTGCATCGGTGTCGTGAGGTCGCAGTAGCTCTTCCAGAGACTCCAGGCTCATTTTAGACGCACTGCAGGATTTCAAGTTCGGTTCCGATCCAGTTACCAATTTGGCACTTTTGTGTCGTGTGCCTGAGTACGTGAGGAATGATGGCGCGTGTCAGAGGGTTGTTCGTCAGGAATGACCGTATGCGTCACGGAGATATTCATCAAAGATACGAGCATTTTTCTGCCCCTGCTTACCTGCAGAAAGAGGAAGTCAACTTATAGCTCAGGAAATTGTCTTTGAGAAACTGGTGGTTTCTATGAAACATTCGGCGACGCTAGCCGTGAACGGATAAAAAATTAACCATTTTTAATTTCGCCCAACAGCGGTGTCGGATTTTGGCAGCTCTTCTTGCGCGAGGTTATCTACAGCATTCGTTGGTGAATTGGTGTGTCTTGTTTTATGTTGTTTATTTAATCAGAGAACCGTGTGCAAATCTGCGGGTAAATCTATGTTGAAAATAAATGAGTGCTTCCCCTCGTAATATGTAAAGTTTTTTATCGAGCCAGTGTCTCATCCATTAAATATAATCTCGAGGCAAAAAGACAAACCAAACCGACACACTTTCCTTCTTTTAATTTTCCGCTCGTCTCTTGTATTCCTGTTTATCTTCAGCTTTTGTAAGAGTCGTGCATCAAATTTATTCCTGCGCCAAAACTACGACCAGCTTTTAGCACCAATGGGGAAGTTCACTGTCAGTTTTAGACTGGATGATAAGTGCCCACGAGAGGACTTTATTCCAGCAGCGAAACATTATGGCGGCCCTGCTGCTGCACTTCACCTGCTAAAACTCGTGCTCGCACTTCACCTGCTAAAACTCGTGCTCGCACTTCACCTGCTAAAACTCGTGCTCGCACTTCACCTGCTAAAACTCGTGCTCGCATTTCACCTGCTAAAACTCGTGCTCGGCGTCCGCTGCTGACACTCGTCATTGATGCACTTCCTCATTGTGGATATTTTTGTTGGTTTATCTGATGAAGTGATAGGTTTTGGTGATGGAATTTGCATAGATCAGTCGTCGTCATATTAGTCGTACCTGCATTGCTTCTAATTCGGACACGGGCCTAAATCAGCCTCCTGTACTCCCCAGTGTGGGATTTATTTTGTGTTTTGAGATAAAGTCGAATGGGCTTCATTTTGTCTTTATTTTGTTGGTATTTATAAATATAAGATTCATTTACATTTCCTTTGTCCCAATCACGAGGATAATATTGAAACGAGGAGAATTATCAGCTTTAACTTTCTGAATGTAAAGGTAAAGTTCTACTATCGATGTGATAGACAACTTTGTTCAGTCTGTAATTTTGAGAACAAGCATGTGGTAACACTTTCAATAGCAACAATAATCTCTAACACTAAGATAAGCTCTTCAAATTTTGAGTATTGCAACGTAGTAGTTTTATTTATATTCAGAGATATCTTAGGCGTCGTTCAAGGGCGGTAGAACGCGCCGCTTGCATCCCAGGACGCATTTGGCCTTCTGCCCCGTCGGTCTTTTTTTGCTTGCTCTTCGTTTTTCCCGAAGTCGTCCTCCTTTTATCTCGTTTTAGTTAGAATTTTCTCATGATACTTTTCTGATGTTAATTTATTTTTTGATCGCGTCTCTCTTCCATTTCTATAACTGGCAGCTTCATCGAGTAATATTTAAATATTTTTAATCGAGACGAGAGAGAGGGGAAGCAAGAGGGGACCGAGAATGTCGAGCCACGTTATTTAATTTTAAATCTTAATTTTTTCTCATTTTTCCTGTGGTGTCGCTCATCGGTGACTGACCCTTTCATGCGTTTTTGAGCGTTTCAATAGAATACCTTGACGTGCTTTAAACTTGTCATCTCACGTCAAATCCGTGAAAAGTTCGTGACCGCGTGGAGTGCTCCCGACTCACAAGTAACTGCGCAGTGCGACGGAGTCCTTTCGTACTTCTCTTATTTTGATCGTAGGGGAGAGCACGTAGATAGACCTACACAGAGCTCTCCATATCCCTGAAGAACAATCTGTACTTCTATCGGTCGTGACCTGGTGTCGACTGTGCCTGAATGTGCCGAGACTCATGTTGACTCATGTTCTAGAGCGCCGAGACTCATGTTGACTGACCGTTAAACTATTGCGTTCAAAATTTCACCGACGTCAGGAGTATTGTTTTGATGAGTGTATATTTAGTGGAGCGCCTCATCAAGTAGAGCTCGCATTTAGAGCTCGTGGGAGCCGACGTGTCATGCGAGGCTCACGCCCCCTCACGGTGCTGTTATTTCTGCTCACTTGAAGGCCTCTCAAGCTGGGCTCGGCTGAGCTGGGCTCGGCTGAGCTTGCATTGTGCCATGATCTCTTCATAGTCGTAGAATATCTCTCACGTCTTCCATGTTTCGAGTTTATAATCGTGTCTAGTTTCAATGCTCACACACTGCATGCATTTTTCAATGAATTAATGCTTGTTACCCAACACCGATGATTCTTTGGAAATTATTGTATCCGCGTTTATGAATTGAATATTTTCTGGTTTGTGAAGCTAGTACAAGGGCTCTTATTGTTCGTAAAATATTAATTATGATTATAAATTGGCTCATTTTACATCTACATATAGTAGATATAGTTTATGAGCTGTCACCTGTTCTCAGAGAAGCCTTATCTTTGAGGAATGACGTCAAAGTTTCGTCCGGCAGTAAATTTGGGAGCAATGGCCATTTGCACTATCACTGCTAAATATTCTGTATTCTTCATTATCATTCAAAATGAAATATTACCATGAGTCTTAATTGATTAGTTTAATTTTGAAACCAATTCTTCCAAACAGCTCGTATAAAACTTAAGTTCCATGTGAAAACATTTTCTATTGCGCGCATTGAAATCCGTTTTCTTCAGCTGTGAAAGTAAGTTAAATACTGGTTTGTTAAACCGTAGACTTTTGCAAGGCTAGCCGCTCGTCATAGAAAATGTACGGTACTTATTTTTAACCGCCTGAACGGTTCATCCGTGAGATCTTGTTTCCTCTATCATTTGGTGTACTCAAATGCTTGGCACGCCACTTATGTAGGTGTGTTTGTGAATGTTCGTCGATATTTGGGCCACTCTAACCTCTGACTTTTTTTTCAGTACCTGACACTATTTATTTTGGTCTTTTATGGCCATATGTTCAGCCTTCACCCAACCCTCATCTGTATCACGCTACCAATCATTGCCTTTGAAGTAGGAACTCACACTTTACTAGGTTTATTATTTGTATGCATTAGTTTTTAAAATACTATTGATCGATTTTCTCTGAATGAATTTTTCTCAATGCTATTGAATTTGGTTCTTAAATGCAGTTTTTCGATATTTCCTCTTACGTCCCTCGGCTGCACTGCAGACGGATATTTCATGCACAATTGTTACCTTTGTTTTTTTACCGTCAAAGTCAAGTTTCGTAAAATATTACTGATGAACTCTAGTAAGAAATTTAAATCAAACTAAAATCTTGAGTACGGGGGCCTAAGTTTGGCAAAACGTTACAAATGTAATAAGTGCACACTTACCTCTTTCCACCGTAATTTTCGTAGTGAGTTAGTACGTAAAAAAATGATTAAATCCGTAGTCAGCTACACGATAGTGATCAGTCTACTGTGACGTCATGTATCGTCCCTCTTTTCGGAACGCTGTAGTCGTGCCATGTCGAGATAGTTTTACCATGCCATGTCGATACAGTAATACTGTGCGCCATGTCGAGACAGTAATACTATGCGCCATGTCGAGACAGTAATACTATGCGCCATGTCGAGACAGTAATACTATGCCATGTCGAGGCAGTTTTACCATGCCATGTTGAGACAGTAATACTATGCCCCATGTCGAGACAGTAATGCCATGCCATGTCGAGACAGTAATACTATGCCCCATGTCGAGACAGTAATGCCATGCCATGTCGAGGGGGCTATACCGTATTGTGGTAATTTCGTGGGGCTGAAAAATGCGACTCGCCGAGGCTTGGCGAGTTGCAAAAGTGTACGATAATACGTAAATATGATAAAATGTAGACTTTTGTATTCCTCTCTGTTTCTTTCGTTTTGAAAGAAACGAGCAGTTTGGACGTGTAAGCTTTTGATAGAGCGATTTGACGTCAATATTTTAGAAGTGTAATTTTCTTCGAACTGTTTGTGCTGCAGCTGAAGTCCATCTGATTAAACCAATTCTTGAAACCTCTACTTCATGAGCTAATCTAATCATTTTTATCCGTTGGTCTGAGCTGTTTGGGACTCGCTCGACATCCTTGTACGAGTGTGTGTGTGTATTACTGCTTGCATTCCGTGGCAATTTTGCTCACATTCGTAAATTTTTCCTCCAGATCAGTGGTGCCGAAGTGGTGCTGGTCAATGGTGTGGACATCAACAGTGAACAGGACGAGCAGACGCTCAGAAAACTGGTGAGTCTCCGGCCGTATTTTGTGTTTGTTTTTGTATCGAGTGACACTGAAGCTTGGGTCCCGCTTCACGTCCCGACCGTTTCGGTGCTGGCGGAGATCAAACTCAGTGTTTCTGGAGCAGTTCATAGGAAGGTCTGGTGTGATTTTGTATGTACATGCGGATGCGAAACGATCGAACGCATTTGTTTAACAAAAGCGAAATAAAATGTAGAATGAACAACTATATTCCTATTTTACCAACGCATGTGTAATGCAGTTTTGCTCTATTTTGCTTCAGTTTAAAAATACTTGAGCACATTCTACCTTGTATTTCCCGTTTTTTAAACCAACGAAGATGTGAGAAAATTTTATGGCACCCTGACATGGAGCTTGTGTGGGACGCTAACAGACCTCCCATAGCTCTGCCCTCACACCACCGTGTGGACTTGGCGCCCCTCGGGGCATGTAATTTGCGGTAGAATGAGCGTCGCATGAGTGGGCTGTAACTTAACTTTCTGAGTTGTTGGTCTGGGGGTCGCATTCTTTAGGTGTTTCTCGTGACCTCACGTATGAGTGACTTCTCTGAAACGAGTACCTGTAATGTGCACGGTTTGTCGTCCCGTTTTGTACCTTAGGGAACATAAGAGCGGCAGAAGGGTTAGGTTAATTAGATTTGTCTATTGTATGCTAAGGCTACTGGCTTCCCCAGAGGGGCGCTGTTAGGTTACTTAAGCTATAGATGGGCCTTCAGGACTTCTATCTTTCGTACTCACTTCACTTTATTCAATTTTCGCGCCTTTTTCGCAAGCACTTCTTTGTCTTTGTCTTCATTCTTAACTCGCTGTTTGAATCTATAGGCAGGGAATCTCGTACGGGAACACACTTTTCGCATAGATCCCTCTTTCTATTTGGTCCTTATAAAATGGTCCCTTCTCTTTCGCTGCGACATATGGGTATGAAAGAATATAAGTTTTGCTGAATGTATTAAGTTAGAGAATGTCTGAATTGTGTGGCTTGAAATGTATTTAGAACTGTGATATTCCAGTTTGTCTCTTCAATTTGTCTTGGCCAGTTCAGCGGTCTGAACAAGTGGAGTAGGTTGGATACCTGTACTTTTGCTATGGGTTTCACTAGTGATAAATTATGCCGTGAATATCTGAGCCAAAAATGATATTGAGATTGTTCAAGGCTCCTCACCAAAATGATTACGGCTTTTTAACGTCTCGTATAACATGAGGGGATGACACGGGGCGGTGATCTTGGAACCGAGGCTGCCATGCTCTCCAATATGACTTTGCCAGCTTGACAAACTGGGCCTATTACTTCTGCTGCGTAGGTAGCGAGGTGGACTGGGCACCAATTATATCTACATACTCCGGGGTTAGGTATGTAGTAGTAGCACTGCAACTGGACTGAATGTCTTGTTTGGTGTTCAATTCTCTTACATTTGCAGCCCGCAACAAGTTACTAGTACAATTTTGCACTTCGTTTCGAGTGTGAAGTGTTTTCACCGTGGCAACTAAGTAAAGAGTATTTTCGTGTACCAGCCTAGCAAAACTTTATTAATAAAGTATTTTGTTTCCTTGATCTCTCCCGCCAGCGCCCGCGCTCTCACATTTTCTGCTTGGTCAGATGTTAACTTTTTATCACGGTCTTTATTAACGGTTTCCATTCTGGGATTGTTGTCCGACCACAGCACGAAGTTGTGTTCTTGAACCACTCGTTTGTTTTGAGCTAGAGGAGGTTAGCTCATGCCTTGTTTATAAGCAACTTACAGAGGCCTCGTCTATTTTTGTGCATGTCTTCCTTTCCGAATCAACAGAAGCCAATGCTTAGTGTCCGACCTTGTCCAGTCAATGGCCGTCGTTAATTTCCCGTGCACCTGTTTTGCCCGCGTGCTCATGTCTACCTTCTGCTACTGAAGCGTTCTTTTAACAAGTTTCTCTGTGCATTCTGTCGGAGAATCTAGCTCAAGGCAATCGCTAGTCCTGACGACCTCTGCAGGTGGTTGGTCAATTTTCCTTCAGATCGATTCTCATTTTATTTGATGTATGATGAACCAGAATTTATAATAACTTTTAAAGCATGAGATTTCTTAAATTTCTCTATCCTTAACAATTTTCGGTGAGAAATTTTGTATCTAAAGCCATAAGAACGAGCTATGACCCAAACCTCAAAAAAAAAATTTCTGCCCAAGTCTGGCCCCAGGACTGTGTTGCCAGGAAATCAGGACAAATTAGAGCTTTGCGCTATTTATTACTCATACGCCAAATCCTATCATTGCATTATCTTTGAAGACATCAAATTTTTGAATTCCATTCCATCGAACACTCAACAAAATCCTGCGTATAAATTATTTATAGGTAATTCTCTCGCGGTATTGAAGGAATATACTTAGGTTTGTGTGGGCCGCTCTACGTGGATATATACTCTTATATATATATGCAAATGTGTGTAGTCTTTTTCTACAGTTGCCACCTCATACCGCGTGTGGAACTCTAGTTTGTAATTTTAAGTTTTTAACTCAGTTATTATTAATTTTTAGTTATATGTAACCGTATGTTCTTTAACATGCACTAGTAAACCGCAAATTAAAAATCCTCATCTCTGTAGAGGTTGCCCTAGAAGTCTTGCAACATATGTGGGCCCACATGTGGTGTGTATTCCAACTTCAATTTATTTTGCTATTTCTCACTTAACTGTAATACTATATGCGATGCAAGTTATTCGTGGATAATGATTGTTTCAAATATTTCAATACTGGCCTGGGTATATTTCTGATACTCGGGCTATTTTCAATCTGTCAGAGCATGAGGTTAACGAGTGACGTTCATGACAGGCCGCCTTACCAACATGATTGCCTGCTACATAAATCAAAGTCAGGCCCGGTCTGACTCAGAGTATCGGTTCTGTCATCTCCCCTCTGGGTGAGCGGCCACTTCTGTCCGCTGTCCGTCAGTTCCCAAACGACCGCTCAACGACCGTCTCGGTCGGCTTCTGTCACCCTGGGGGCTATGAATCACAGACGGGCTTGAGAACTCAATGCGCTAAACACATCTTATATTTTTAGGTATCTCTAATGCCGGATACTTGAGCCTGCGAACAAAATTGTATCGTGTTTCGATGCGTAAAATAAGTTTCAATATCCGTGGAGTCGTAAAATAATAGATTTTAGTGTCTGAGTTCCTTCTTTCTTTGATGTTGCTTAAAAAATCGAGTCTAATACAAGTGCGTGCCAACTCTGAAGCTAAACCGGGTGATAGTTGCCGCCACCCTGTGTTCAAGCAACGATATGGACGAAAGCAAGTATGAACTCTTTTAAGTTTGTGATGTATATAAACTTTATGTTGCATTGTAACTTCCAAAATTTCATACTATTGGACGAGCACCTTTGCATGAGAATTCGTGCGCCGAGGGGCTTCCAAGACTTGTCTCAGTGTTATATATACATGAACATCGCCATCTGTTATTGAGTGTTCGACGTTTGGCGCTTTCTTGCACCGTGCTCAACGCGCGACGAAAATATCTTTATTTTTGGCAGTGAATGGCGGCAGAAAAGAGCATATCTTTACCTTATATCAGAAGCTGTGCGTGAGAGCGTCTACAAAAACAAACGCGCGTGTTGCTGTGTCGCGCAGGCGTTGTGAGCGTGCATCTCGTCTCAGGTGCTCGCTGAAGTAAACGGACTCGTACAGCAAAGACATCGGCTTCACAGATGTCCCTGCCTGTCTCTATCTCACTTCTGAGAAAAAAACCTCGCCTTTGAAGATGCGAGCAATTGGGAAGAGGCACTCCGCAGGACCGGCCTGTCCGCAGGTACGAGTGTTATCAAAAGAGACACTCGAGAGCCGATCGTCTTCTTAGATCAAACCTGCAGATAAGTTCGTCCTGCGGAGTGCCTCTTCTTAATTACCGGCATCGTCAAAAACGTTTTTTTTTCTCAGGTAATATCTTGCACGTCTCGCGTCTGAGACCGGCGTGTTGTTGTGCTGGTATTATTAGCCGTGGTTACGTGGTAGCCTGCTCTCGCCTCCGTCATTTGGTTGTGCCAACACAGCTGCCAGCGATCGAGGCCGCAGTAACCGAGCAGCGCCCCTCACATCCGCTCTCTGGCCCTCTGCCGCCCTGCTTGTGCTTGCTCTCAGAAACAAACCCAAAAGCAGTGCCTTGCGGTCGAGAACGTTGTGGCAACTTTTCGAGGCAATCGATTGTTGAAATTATGAGCTCATTTTGTCATTATTAATCACTACAAGTTTGAGAACTCTCTCCCAAGGGCAGATTTGGAAAGCTTACTCTACCGTCCTCAAGCTATCCTTCAGGATTGGTGTAGCTCGAGCCTGACTCTGCAAACGTAGGCGATTATTTCTGCGTAATCCCAAAATATTGTGACGTATTGAAGAAAATTTATAGTATTGCTGCTCATTAAGAATATTTCCATCATTTTACCCATTATTTTGCAGGCAACTCTTTGTTCTCGTTGCTCAAGTTGGATGAACAGTCTTGAGATTTCAACCGTGAAGTGCTTTGGTTGACACCAGCTGACTCTGAAGCATTGTGCTTGTGTTTGAATTCTCGAAAATAAACGGGACGTTTCTCCTGTGCTACGGCTTAGGTTATCGATGCATCGTCGTTTTGTGAGATCTGTCCTGTAGACAACACGTGAGTCGCCTGAAAACTACCGCTTTTATGACCTTTGAATTCTCGATTGTGAACATCGAAATTAAATACTCGTGTATCGAGCGCATGCGCACTCCCCATGGCTGGAAATATGAATCCATTGTTCCTTATGGTGAGTTGCCTAAAATTTTATTTGCAATCACTACTACCATGTTAATTCATTTCTGGATAAATTGTTTCCTTTATTTTCGTTTTCTTCGCACGTGATAGTTTTTTCAAAACAGATACGATGCACCACGCTCGATATTGCAAGTAAATATATTTCTATGAATAGTGCTATGAATTACTTTATATCGAATATTCTAGCATTTATTTACATCGTACTAAAATTTTCGTGTGCGTAACGCTGATCCATACATTTTGTAAAGGGGGGACGCTCAAGTTTTTCCTTTGCGCTTCAATTTTGGAGGTCTGTGCCAAAGTTGACTTACTAAGTTTGCCGTGTACGTAATTTCTCTCAATTGAGCGACCGTGGACTCGAAAGTACACGGAATTTCCCATCTACGGAGGGCGTACACTGAGCGTACAAGTGCGCACTATGATATTGTACGCTGCTGCGTCTTGCGGCTCGTGCCGCGACATCAAAGGGATTTGAATTAGCCGGTGTTGTCCCTGCTCCTCTCACGTACTTCAGGTTTGCTCGTGTCCACATGCTCACTTGTAAGTTGTTTCACGGCCGTCCATAGTAAAGGCTTTTGTGGTTGCAGGTCGACCTAGCCGGAATTTTTGTGTCGTTCACTAGTCTTGCTTGTAAATATTTTCTACGAACATTAGAAGTTAAGTAAAATAATATAATGTCGGCTTTTTTAATACGTGGACTTGCAGCCGTGGCGTTTGTCTGAGGACTGGAAAATATTGGCGCCAGTTATTCTTCCCTTATTTTACCGTGAGAAAAACCACTCAGCGGAGATTGGTGAATACAATTGAATTACAAATGAGGCGTACAGATGACCCAAGCTCATCGATTTTTAACCACGCCTAATTCTAACAATTGAGTCAGTTTAATTAAGCTCGTTGTTCTTTAGGTTTCTTGGAGATGTGAAACAACATTCAGAGAGCTGGAGCACCTGTGTCGTTTACTGCGACCTATTACAATACGCGACGCGATTAGTTTTTTGCCGATTATCTTCATCAGGAATGCGTGTTCGCTTTCTTGAGAATCTTTGTGGCAAATCTCTTCCAATGTCTGAGCCTTTGTGGGAACCAAAGCAGGGATCGTGCTGCCCCCTACGTGTCTTTTGGCTAAGTTCCATTATTGCCTTCGTATGAAGTTTTCTAAAGTTTTCCATTTCCCCTCTTGAATTTTCCTACGACAGCTTTTGATGAGTGACCCAGGTTCATGTGCTGATGAATATATATTTTGTATTGTACTGGATGAGATGTCACTAAGAAGGAATGATATGCATTCTTTTAGGTGTCTTCTTGATTTATGCATGACTTTATTGTTGCCCGAGAGATTAGTTTTAAATTAAAATATAACATTTCAAGTACTTTTCACTCAGAGCTATGGTTGTAGCTTCAGTATGCATGAATATCGAATGAAATGTCCTCATAACATGCTTCTGAGTGAAAGGGCATCTTTTTTTGTGTGCATCGACCATAAGGCAGAACCAAAATGGATTCGTTAATGCAAAACCAAGGTTCTCCCTTTATTTCAGAACCAAAATTACCCTTTAATTCAGTGCAACATGATTTCCAAACGTCTTTTGTCCACAGCTTTTATTCCCTAAAGTTCGTGCATCATTATTCAAAATGAGGATTCATTTCTCGCGAATAAATTGATAGCGGTATTTATGATACGGCTTTTTTTTGTTACAGTTGGACTCGTGCGATGCGTACGAAGACCGCCGCAAACTGCGCCAGCGCCTCAAGGCTCTTTCTGCTGACGCCGCAGGTAATTATTGCTCTCGAGCGACTGGGTTAAGACGTGCGTAGGTATTCTCTGTGTCAAGTTGGTCAAGACGTGCGTAGGTATTCTCTGTGTCAAGTTGGTCAGGACGTGCGTAGGTATTCTCTGTGTCAAGTTGGCCAGGACGTGCGTAGATATTTATTATAGGTATTCTCTGTGTGTATAGGGGCCAGGGTTCACTAGAAGGTCGTACTTAATTTAATAACTATCGAGACCAACTTATTTTTCAAATGTATGAAATCTTGCTCGAACAGCCGTTCATATTTCGTGTACTTGTTTGCATATTCACTTTAGTTTCGAATGAAACAATAAGAATTTAAGATTAAGTAAATGATGTTATATTTAATGTTATTCAGAAATGATAGTGGTCCTTGTAGGAAAAATGCGTCGCGTCCAGTTTCCTGACCATTTGATGAAAATAATACCGAGTAGGACGGTAGTAATAGAAGGTAATGGCAACATATTATGTTTCATGAATTATACCTCGCCTCTACATTTTGTAATGGATAAATAGCAAATGAGAGATGGTAATGGAATGCACTTAATTTGATTTTTTATTGCGGGCATTTGAGACACCATGACTGGTTGACGTCCCAATTTCTCAGTATGATTAATTTTAATAACTTGTCAATATTTTTCTTCAAAATTTCATATCTGATACGAACGACCCAACAAAAACTAATCTTGAAAAAATTAGGAAAATTACCTGAGAAATTAATTTATACATTAATGAATTGAGAATATATTTCGGTTGGACATATCGCATCTTTATTTTTGGTCCATTCTGCCCGATGGCTACCACGTGATCTGATGTAGAATGATTCTAACTCATTATTCGTTCTGAACAAGAGAAGAACTAAATTTCTGCATAGGTCATTTGTAACTGAGCTGAAGTGGCTAAGGTGCAACTCCATTTCCCTTTCCTCGTTCAGGTGGCGTGAGCGGTCGAGGCGCGGCTGCAGGGGGTGCCAGCCTTGGGGGGTCGTGGAATAGCTCGGGGTCAGGGGGTGGCGGTGTGCACAGCGCAGAGGGTGAGTGTCTGGAGCCTCTAGTGCTTGGCGAACTGCAGCAATCGCTGCTGAGGTCTTCTCCGACCTCGTACACGGGGCATGCGGGCAGCCTTCCTGCTTCTCTTGAGTCTCTTGTTCCTCTCAGTGATAACAGTTCGCAGGGTCTTTCAGGGTCTCACAGACACAAGCGTAGTAACAGTTCGAGACGCTCTGTAGCCAACAGTAATTATATCAGCCCTGGTAGAGATTACGTTGACTCCGGGACAGAATCAGGCGATGATACGGTGAAAAAGCAAGGTGAGCTTTCGAGTTTCATGCGAAATTTGAGGTCAACCATGGCGGAGAAAAGGGGCGAGTCAGGAAAACCTGTGAAAGAGGCCAAGCCTACAGAAAAGGAGGCAGGAGAATTCGGTCCAGATTTTATGTCAGAAGTGAACTCAGTACTCGATAAACTCAAAAATAAGTTAGCAAAATCTAAGAGCCAATCGTTCTTGGGAGATGAAGAAGGAGAAAGCGTTGAGCTGATGTCACTTATAGGTCGTCTGCAGAGTTCGTTAGGAGACGTGCTAGCTGATCAAGATGATGACAAGAAAATAGAAGATGGAACTGAGATTGGCCAAGATGTTTCTCTCGGTAATCCGACTCATCAAGACGAGGATTACGAAGAGGAAGACGTTGGCAATAGGAACTGGACAGATCAAGGACTGCATCACGACCTAGAACACTCAGAATCCGGTTTGTACCAGTCGTCGTCACTTGGGTCATCTGCAGGAGGTAGTCCAGGTGTGGTGACTGCAGGGCTCCAGTTTTCCGTCGACTTGAACACGGCTAAAGGGACTGTCCTGAACGTCGACCAGACGCAGCAAAGAAGGAACATTACGGACAGTGGTGTTGTGTTATGTGATGACGTCACCAGCGAATCGTTGCAACGTCGCAACAGCCGCAGAGAAGCGCGCTCGCTGCTGGGCAAGGCCATCGGGCGTTGCAAATCGCGGGAAGAGGTCGTCAAGCAGCAGGAGGAGGACGGTTCCGAGGACGACTACGGCAGGGAAACGAGCTCCGAAGAGCTGCTTGCCATCCAGGAGTCTCCCATTCACGCGGTGGGATTTGAAGAAGAAATTCCCCGAAAGAAGGATCAAAAAGACCTTCCGTGGAAAATCAGGCTTGCAAAGAAAAAAATGGAACGCCAGCCTGTGAAAGACGCTAGCGTAGTTTTCAACAAACCTGCTGCTCAGTCTGCACATATTTTGATGCGTCAACAAATGTTTACCGAAGTTAAAAACACGAACCCTCGTCCTTACAAGGCGCCATTCTGCAACCAGTCCGTGTCCCTGGGCAATGTGAATCAAATGAAACAAACATGGCAGTCTACGATATTGTCTAACGAACCGAAGTACGTGGGCTTCTTCAACAGACCTGTGTACTCGCGATCAACTGACAGCTTCAAGCCTCAGCTGCTGCATGTTAGCAAGACTTTGTCTGCAGGTACACTCAGTCCTCTCAGTCCAATGAAGCCTAAATCTCCTCACTCGACAATTGATAGTGAAGACTCTGACGATGAAGACGAAGAAGAAGATGACGAGGGTGAAATGTTCTCTTTTAAATCTATTCCTTCTGAGGAAACAAACAAAGAACAGAAAGGGCTACCTCGGACTTCTCATCTGAAGGAAACTTCACAGACATCTCGTTCCTTCAGAGGGCTAGATAAAGGGGAGGAAGACGAAGCCTTGCAGTACAGGGATGACTTGCATTCTCTTCATGCTCAGGGAGAGGTCACAGACTCGGGTGCAGTTGATGAGTCGGGATCTGTGGCGGTACCACTCCGTAATGGGGCAGGCAGAGAGCCGCCTCTCATGATGCGGCGGCCGACGACCCTTGCCATCAAACCCACGGTGCCCGACTGTCGCCCAGACGAAACTGCTCCTCCGCTGCCTCTTCGGGGTGACTACCCGCAGCCTCCACCTCGTCCGCAACCCATGGACCCCTCAAGAGTGACATTACTTGGGAAGGTGTCTAGTTCAGAGTCAGTTAACTCCCCAAGTGCTCTCTCTCGGTCCAAGTCCACTCCTAGAGCTAATAACCTGCAGCTGGTGGATGTTGATAATAAAGGTGCCGGAGAAGAGCTACGACCTGATTCACAGACAAGTGATGCTAGCGTTATTGAAAAGAAAACAGGTAGAACTCGTGTCAGCACTGTTAGCAAAATTCAGAGCCAGTTTGAGAGTAAAGTTTTGGAGAAGTCCTCTTCCCGTAGCATTTCTCCCCCTGGTCAGAAGTTCAAGCATGAAGGGAGAGGAAATATTGCGGAGTTCGTCAAGAAGATGGACAGCCAAGTCCAAGAAAGTTACAAAAAAGTGCGTCCTAAGTCCGCTATTTGGAGCGATTCCATGACGCGGCATGAAGCAGACCCTGCTCAGGACTGGAGGAAAGAGCTAGTCCTGCCGGGATTAAAAAGTGAAATTCCCGACCAAAAGTCGACAGCTTTGAAAAGTGACACTTTGAAGTCAGTCGTGCAGAAAGCAGCGTTTAGAAAGCAAGTAAGTGAAGGGAGTAGTAGTTCGGTCCAGTCTGAACCGTTTGGCAAGCCTCAGTACAGGCGACTCAACACCATCGGAGGAGAGCAACCCTCGTTCCATACTCCTGTCGGAGGAAAGCCTTTCCAAGCACTTTCACCACTTAAATTCGATGAAAATGTTAGTCCTTTCCAACCGAGCAAAGAGAGTGACGGCAACAGCCAGAGCAGCAGCAGCAGCAGCTCATCTGTATACTTGGAGCAGGAGCCTGCACCTGTGTTCGGGTACGTGCCGTACGCAGAAGTTCCGTCCATGCCAGACCCCGCAGCTGACGCAGAGTTAATGACCTCCAGCCAGCTACAAGGCGGGGTGGAACAGGAGGCAGCGAGTGAGGAAGAAGAAAGGTGCCAACAGCTGCGTCAGAAACAGAAATTGGACGAGATGGAGAAACAAGAAGAAATAAAGAGGCGAGAATTGAAGGAACGAGATGATTTGAAGAAGAAACAAGATCATTTGAAGAGACAAGAAGAATTGAAGAGACAAGAAGAATTGAAGAGACAAGAAGAACTGAAGAGACAAGAAGAATTGAAAAGAAAAGTAGAACTGAAGCGACAAGACGAACTGAGAAGAAAGGAAGAATCGAAAAAACAGGATTTAAAAACTCAGGAAGAACAGAAAAGGCTCGCAGAATCAAAGAAGGAAGACACAATGAAGAAGACAGAGCAGGTGAGAAAGCAGGCACAAATAATGAAACAAGCAGAGCTAAAAAAGCAACAAGACCTAAAGAAACAACATGAGCTGCTAGTCCAAGAAGCCAAAAAACAAGAGCCTCTGAAAAAGAGAGAATTACCAAGAAAACAAGAATTGAAAAAGCTTGAGGGAACTGGAACCAAGAACGACGAACAGTTAACTGCTCCAAAAGACCTGAAAGAACAGAAGTTAAAAGAAGACCAAAATCCCGTCACAGCGCGGCATCACCAACAAGATGCTAGGGTCACCCCCAGTACAGGGCTATCGAGTGATCAGCAGCAATCACCTGCCCAACAGACGCCATTGCTGAGCTCACCTGCAGGAATTGTTGGTCTTTCATCGGAAGAACAAAGTGGCTGGCATGAAGTCAGCTCGCCCGCCGCGCCACAAAAACCAGCTGTGCGCACCCTGCCAGCTGGCAAGGGTGACGTGCACGTACAGCGTGCTGCTGAGTCGCTACAAGAGACTTGCTCTAGTAGTACGCCGCTGAGCTCGCCCCAAGCGCACAGTCTTCCTGATAACAATGATGAGAAGATGTGGCGTCCCATGAGTGCCACGTTAGCGTCGAAGGATCGTCCATCCTTGAGTGCCATGCGCCAGAACAGCGTTGAAGCCGCTGGCTTTGTAACATCTCTAGTGAATCGCCAGCAATCTCGTGAAGACAACGCTCGGCGTGCCAGCGTGTCCAGCAGTGAAAGAAATGGGAGTCAGGGCTCCATTGCTGGTGCTATTGGTGCAGCTCAAGACGATGGCTACTTTGGTGATTATGATACTGAAATTAATGATGATGAGGTGTTCACTAGTGATTCTCCAAAAGTATCTAATGCTAAAAGTTCTTTTATGACTTCCAAGTTTCCATTCAGCGCCGATGAACAACTTCCGACTGCCCCAAGCTCCGCTCCCATATGGAGCAAGAATGTCAAGTCCGTTTTGTCTCCACCACCTGTGACAGGAAGCCAAAAAGTTGTCTCTGTACCAAAAAAAGTGGAGCCAGTGCGTTCTCTTCCTCAGCGACACGCGTCTTTGGATGGAAGAGCTCCAGGGGCTGGCAGACCGAGCAGCGTCAAATGTGCCTCACAGAGTCCCGAGTTACCCCGAAAAGTAAAATCATTTGGACCGGTCGCTTTCTCTCCTCCGACGACCAACAGTTCAGCTTACGGAGCAGCCGTCGAGCGGCAACCTCGAAGTCACGTCAAGAAGTCTTTTGAAAATATTCCACCTTTCAATGCGAGTGTTAATCCTACGCCTAAAACGAAGAGTTTCTCAGTTTCAGAAGTGCCCGGAAAAACCGAACCGACCACTACGACTTTCCACCCGAGACCTCCTCTTCAAGCGACTGCACACAAATGGCAGAGTGCCGAAACAGTTAGTTCCACGAAAGTTTCAGATTTCGTCGTACCTCCGCTGCCCACCACTGAGATGAGGCAGCAGCAGCTAAAACAGCAGCAAATGGAAGCCATGATGAGGAATAAATCCAAGTGGGGCACTGTGGCAGCCCCCAACAGACTAGGTGGCACCGGGGTGGCTGTGGCGCCGTCAGCCCAAGCTAGCCACTTCCAGACTCCCCCCGTGTCCCGGTGGGGAAGTGCCCCCGACAATACAGTGTGTCCGCCCTTGCCGACTTCAGCTGATCGATTTAACAAAGGAAATCGTAATGCGTCGAGTTCTCTCCCTTCGTCAGGCACGGCCACACCTCCGAATCAATTTGGAATGAAACCGTCGGCTTTCGGCGCAGGTGCGTGCGATGAGTTAGACAGCAAAGAGGGTTCAGCATCGCAGAATAAGGTAAGATCTGTGTGGGAGAACGCCGTGAGTGCTTCCAGCCAAACAACAGCGTCCAATAAGCCCTGGAAAGAGGGCAAAGTTGCAGACGAAGGAGGTCAATTAGTGAAAAAAGTATTGAAGGATATAGGAAATGATGATTCGAGCTGCAAAGAGGCTCTCAAGAAACTGGTGAAAAAGGAAAAATCGAAAGGTAAGACACCAAGTTCTGGTAAAAACAGCGGCGGTGCGACTAAAGGTGAAAAAACTGGCTCAGTGAAAGGTCTAAGGCAATCAAATAATTCTTCCCAAGTAGAATCTGCGCGGAAAATAAATCTCCAAAAATGGGAAAATTTAGCGGAAAACCCCCAACTTTCTCCGATCGAGGAAAATCCAAAATATTGGAGTACAGAGAGACGATCTAGTATAACTTCACAAAAAACTTCAAAGCTTGTGCAAAAGTACAGCGGGCAAAAAGTAGTTTCCCCTACGCCAAAAAATGGTCAAACAAAGAAAAACGGAGCAACGGGTTTCCGCAAACCTTCATTTGCTGCCGCGCATAAATTCGTCAGTGTAAACGTTACCGAAGCTGTGAAGAGTTCTAGGTTAGTCAAAACGCCAGGAAAGTTGAACTTGAGTCATATGGTACACGATGAAGGTTCTAATAACAAGCCTGTGGCATCACCCAAAGCAGGAAAGGTTGTAATTCCCTGGGTCGGCGATGTTCAGAACTTGTCAGCGAAAGTCAAGAAAGTGATAACAAAGCTCGAAACTAGTGATGGAAGCAAATCCGAATTGAGATCTGGTCTGAGCCGGTCCAAGTCCGGTAACGTTTTAGCGACGCTGCAGAATTTCGAAAAACCTGAAAATGGATCAGTTCCGACCCGCGGTTTGAGTCGCTCAAAGTCGGGTATTATTCGTTCCACAGTCAAGCATTTTGAACAAGACAAAGGGCTGACGGCTAGGAGTCCGACGCGGGCTGTAGGGCGGAATAAATCGGGCAGCATTGCAGGAAATCTTAGGAAGTTTGAGGGCGTCCCGAAGCACGTAGCGCCGTCTGTGTCCACTGCTGGGCTCATGCGCTCGATGTCTGGCAATGTTCGAGCTGCCCTCCAGAGTTTCGAGCAGTCTAAACCTGTGAAAGAAAAAGAGTCTAATTACAGCTTGACTAAATCGAAGTCGGGTAACATTCGTAGTACTATTAAGAATTTTGAAGAAGAACTCTCAAGTAGATTTGTGTTAGGTGAAGTACCGAAGGAAGTATCTCGCTCCAAATCGGCCGTGTTTAGCAAAGGATTAGCGGCTTTCGCTGAGCAGACTCCTGGTGGTGTGAACCTTGAACCTAGTTCGAAAACGCTTCCGTGTCCCTCTGGTAAAGTGAAGAAAGATCTAGAGAAATTTGAAAAAATGGCATCATCTGGAATTAACGAAATTCCTCTACCGGAAAAAAGAGAAAGACGTTCATCTACCACGAGCACATCTAATCGACTCTCGAAACTTATTGAGATGACAGAATCGAGAGAAGGAATTATTCAAGACGTTAGGCTTTCAATACCACTCGATACCCAAGCAGGTAAAGTTAGTAAAGTTAGACCTCAGAGCTTGGAATTTTATCAAGGAGCATCCACGAGCGACAATACACTGTCTTCGTCATCTGCCAAACTTTTGCCGTGGTCAAAAACGTCGAGTAAAGGTGCGAGTCCAAATTCCACAACGGTTAAGCCAACCTACGCCCCTAACCAATTTGAGGCAGTTATCATGCCTGATATGGCCAAGCAAAAGAAAGAACAAATTACCGCCTTTTTCCAACATTCAAGCGCTGAAATCGCTCAAAGAATGATGAGATCTCAGTTTTCTAGAGAGCATTCGTTAGATTTATCGGGTGACGCTTTAGAAGAATTTGATGACCTAGTATCTAATGCGGATTTATCGGACGATAAGCTAGACAGATTATTTTCCGAGACTCTTTTAGATAGCGACGCCGAGGTGGGTTCTCATTCCGGAGAAAAGCGTCGTTATTCGGGAAGTAGTTACGAGGTCGGTGTTGCGACGAGTAAAGTTTATCCTGCGCCTCAAATAGGAGTCGTAAAACGTTCGAAAACCGTTCGAGGTTCGTTGAAAAGCGTTTCTAGCGTCGCCTCGACCGCGTTCGCCGCGCCTTCCGATAACGCGTCGCGTAGCGTCGGTAACAGCAGCTCCACCAGTAGCGGTCAGTGCGATCCTTATAGTCGCTTGAGAGAGAACATCGCAATTGCTAAGGACTTTTTAGGTATGTGCGATGACTCTGAAATACGTTCACCTTGTGCTCAGAGCGTGTCAGTATCGCATTCGTCTCGAGCGTCTTATCACAATGTTGAAGATGAGCGAAGTAGCAGCGCATCGTGTTGCAGCAGGGAAGGAACTCCACTGTCTGGTGGCAGCTCCCACTCTTCTGTCGCTCGTCGCAGTTGTTCTCGAAGAACTTTGCTCAAGCGAAGGAAGCGAACGAAACGCACGAGAAAAAATAAGAGCAAATCAGTTTCTCTGGTGGAGTATCGGCTCGAAGATGAGTCGTGGAGTGATGGAAGTGACAGTGACACGGCGACAGTCGTGGGGGACCCCGAGGTCGACGACGTCCTCGAGTTATTTGTTGTCCCTGAAATATCAGTGACCGATTTGAATCCCAGTGAAGTGAATGTTCCCGAAGGCAACGTATGCCCAGAACAGTGTGAGTTCAGTACGTACGGGCAAGAATTACTTACAGTAAAGTCTACGCCTATCGATCAGTTAAAAACACCAGACGCCAATGTAACTCGCTTTGACGATCTTGTGAAAGAATTCTTCGATCACCCGGTCGACACAGGTTACACTAGAGGTCGCTTCAAGACGAGATCACAACAGAATGATCCAAGTAGATCTCGGTCTCTAGAAACCTACGTTCGAACACCGTACACAATGACTGCATCCGTTCACGATCCGGCGAGTGAGAGAAGCGACTCTCTCTCAAGAGAGCTTCGTCCTTTGAACAAGAGTTCTTCTTTGCCTTCCGTCACCGACGACTCTAAGTCATCATCCCCAGTCGAGTCGCCAACTTGGGAAGAGCTTTCGGGTTTCTCAACCCCGACGGATAGGCACTTCTCAGACCTCCCCGACATAGTCCAGAGCTGCTACTACTCCTCCACCTCTGAGCCTGACTACACTTGATCGCAACAGCTCATAAGACCTAGTCTTTTTCGCCACTCAACTTGTGATAAGCGTTTTCGATGGTGCGATTTTTTTGACATATATTTGAATATTGAATGGTGATATAGGAAGTACGTATATGCGCTCATGAATACTTCAGATAAAATGATTATAAATGCGGCAAGTTGTCTTGCGTGCGTTTTGCTAAGTTGCTTTTTTTCTCTCTTCAAGCGCTATGACACCGAGTTAACGCTACCCTTTGGTCTCGTTTTGTCTACTAGTTTTTTTATTTGTGGCTTCATGGCAAGTGTGCAGGTAAGCATTGGGGCTGCCAACAGGCTCCCCGCTGTTGAATCTCCGGTCGTATTGGACCTAAGCTTTGTTGCGCTCTCTTCCTGTTCACTAACTCGGATTCTATTATTCTAACTCTTATTCTCGTTCCTTGTCCCTAAACATGTCAATTGTCAATGCCAACATGTGTAGACTTCTTGGTTGGTGCATACACACGGTAACTGTCCACTTTCACTTCTGTAGACGCCGTGGTCGTTGCATTCATACGGTCACTGTCCAAACATGGACACCGTGTGAATGTACCAACAGCTACCTTGGCAGTGACTGTTAGCTGGTCAACTTACTCCTGTTCTTGTTGTATTACGTTTAGAAAACATTTTTGGATTGTAGTGAAGAGCATTTGGATTTTGGGTGTGGTCACCTATGACTGTTGAATAATCAGTGTGTATTTGTGTGCTCATTTTGTTCACTCAATAAGTCATTATAATTATGTTCGTGTAATATTAATGTACATAGTTTTTTGTTACCCGTGTGTCTCTGGTTTTAAGCCTAGTCTGCACTGTCTGTTTTTGTTTTTGCAGTAAGATTTTGTTATGTTCATGTTCATTTCCTTATGTTCATGGTTTTTGTATCAAAACTTGTTACTTTGCTCGATTTGATTAACGGGCGCACTTAGGAAGGTACAGCTTGATATCTTGATATAACGTACAATTTAGAACCTCAGATATTGGGTGAGACGCAAGAACTGATTAAGAGCAAGCAGCCATAGCTCACTAATTGACTTTTAAAGTTGAACCTGAAACTGCATCAAGGGACATGTTGTTAATTTGTATTTGTAAGAATATTGAAAATACGGCTTTACACGCGCACATTGACCGGAAGTTTGTGATATAATGTAGGCGTCGATGTTACGAGGCAAAAATTAACACGCGTTTTCATTTGGTCTTTGTTTTACAATTTCACATCAAATAATTAATTTATGAATTGCAATTCCTTACTTTAGGGCAATTTCTTTGTGTCTCGATGCAGAAAGAATAATATGAGTTCACTTTTACGAGCATCATTAACGGGGGTGTTCCCTGGAGCGTACCTGATGGGTGATTGCATGATGCTTGTAGCTTGTTTTTTTGATCAAGCTCTCAATTTTCCTGGGTGCGCCCGTGATGAGATTTGTGTCCGTTTTGTCGTGTGTTGCATTAAATGTTTGTCCTTGTTGTTCCTTGCATGGCTCAGATGCGGCCGTGGTGAATTCATGGCTTTCTGATAACTTCCCTGATCACTCCTCCTCCACCACCACCATCACCACCACGAAGACAGGTAAACGCGGGTGGAATTCTAACTTCTTTATTTCTTACATGCACACCTTTCGTGCTTGGAAATGTATCAGCGAATTCTTCAGGAAAGTCACTCGTGTAATTTGGTACTTACCTGCTGATGAAACCAGTAATGGTTTCTGATTGGCCAACACGTGAGAAAGTCTTTTCCAAAGTTTTATAAATTTATCTTATTAGAGTGGTCTAGGGTCATTCGACGTCCAGTGTCCCTTTCCGCCACCAGGAGCAATACAGTACTATTTGTACGCGGAAGTTCGGACCCAGCGCAGGTTTTGAGTTATCATAACACTAGCTCGATTTCAGATGAACTCGATCCAGTAAACCGCTGGAAACCTAACCGGGCTCACCGAAAGTGAACCATTTCCAATAATTACTACAAAGTGTTCATTTTGCTTGCATTATTCCTTACGAGACAGCCCTTACCAAATAATCACCACGACGCAAACTATTAAGGAGCGAATCTTTCGAAAATACGCCGAGAATCTACCGCTTGCATGGTAACCCGCTGTCGAGTTAGCCGCCATTCGCAGATGATACAAAGTTACCTAACATGAGGCTATGTAGGCCAGACGTAAGTGATGATGTAAAGCCTCCGAGTGCCGGGGACTGCGAGGTGCTCTAGTGAGCGAACCCAGGTGAGGAGGCGGGCTGGTGTGCGAGTCAACGTTAGCACACCGCCGAGTGTGGGAGGTAGAGCTGGCAGAGCTCCAGGCAGTGTAAACACCCCGCAAAGACCTGGTCATTATTTATTGATCCCTGACTTTTGCCAAAAGCGAACAAACAACCGCCAGTGACAAACAACGTCTTTCCCGCACCCTGATGGTTGCGAACACCACTAAAGCTTTCTGTTTAGCTCTACGCTGACGTTCTTTACTCAGGCGACGGTGATTGAGTTTCAAGAAAAAAATGTATCTTGGTTTGATTTCTGCATCGTCTTTATAATTTTCATTCTGTGATTATGATTTCTGTGACAAAGGTCCTGCTCTGCAGAAAAGAGCAAGCTTTTGCATGTCTTCAAGCGATTTTCTCTTCAAAAACTAGAACGTTTTAAAAATTCTTGAATAGAATAGAGACGAATAGAACACATGGTGCCTTGAATTAATTCGAGTCCCACACCCAAAACAATGGTCATGAATGACAACATTTCCACCATAATTCCAGTAGAGCAGTTTGCGTGATTATAAAAGCCTTTTCTTTTTCGGAGATACATCGCTCTGCACCTTTTCTGAACAGCGGAGCAGAGGTTCTATACGCGTTCCCTACGCATGAGTGTTGATACTTGTACTCCGTCCGTAAAGGAGCCGAAATTGCATCCGGTGACATTCTGGTATTCTGCAGTCAGACATCGTTTTTCATTTTTGCTTTCTCTCTCTTTCTCTTCACTCGGAGTAATAGTATTTACTTATTTTAATAATCCAAATGTGAGGGTTTTCTCTAAACGCATATAAATTGAGTGTTGGCATAAACAAACCATTACGCAACAGTGGCCAATTTTGTACACTAGTTGCCCAATACATACGGAACGTGTTAAGATTCTTCGCTCAAGAGACTGAGATAGAAAACAGTACAAGGCATACGTTTTAGGACAGCTCTGTGTCAACTAGGGACCTTTGTATTGTTGGCATCACGCCTAAATGGGCAACTGGTCACCCTTTGAAATTTATTCTTGCTTTAATCTGTCTGGACTACTTTTCATTATCACGTCCTTGGGTTATATGTTCAATAACTGAACGAGCGAATTAAATGAGGAAATGCCACTTTTCTGCAAATACATAAATTTACACCGCCATTCAGAGCATATGCACTTCATTGACTCGAAAACTGAATACCCTGTCTTCATTTCATATTTTTTGCCTATTATCAGCTTCTTGCTGAGACTGGCTGTAAAATTTAATAAAGTGAAGAGGTGTGTACTGAGACTATCAAATTAAAACTCTTTTCGCGCGCTAGATTTCCGCAACACTGATTTATTTTCACAATTGTCAGTTTGATCTTAATAGCGCCTGAGAAACGACAAGATTAATTGCCTCAGGAATTACATTTCTGTGTGAAATCTTTCACTTTGTCGTGAAATTTCGACTCGGGTATTTTTGAGTTTTTTTTCGCTGCTGTTTGAATTTTTTCCATCAGTGCGTGCTATGAAGAGCTGAATGTGTTCCAGCCCAACTGTGGACGCGAAACTTTTGCGTTATCATCACTTCATGTTTTAGTTAAGGACGCACTGTGGGACTTAGAGACACAAATTATCTCTGTGGCTTATTCGACTTGGAAGACCACGCCAGTTGTCACGCTTACAATTATCGTTCACAAAGAACTTCTCTGAACAACACAAACTGCGCCTCAGATTCACGCTGTAGCTCTTGACACAAGTTTTGCTGCCGGCGTCCCCCAGTTGCCAAGACAGCGCGGGCGTGTGGGTCGTGTCTTGACAAATTTATGGTCATGACAATTGCCGAGGCGCTCAAGCGTCGTATTTAAAACCACCTCGGCCTTTTGATGAGCGTGGAGCTCCCTCAGTGGTGCCGGCAAACAAATACCTGCTGCGGGATAATGATTCTGCTCACGGAGAACAGACCATCCGTAGTCTACGTTATGGGGAGACCGTCTGGGCCTCCGCATCTACTAGGATCATCATTTAGGCTGTAACTGATCCGTTAAATTACGCTTCAGATGCCAAGTTTTGTTTTCAAGGCTGCGTTTGCTTTAGAACACTCATCGTTGGCAGGTGTCTTCAATTGATACCCTATGACCAGATACTAAACGATAAAAATAATTGTTAAGTCAAAGCTCGCAAATACATGTTCAGTACTTGATGTATTTCATTGTGATATCTTAATAAAAGTAACTATTCCCTAATCGTTGACTAATCGTGCTCATCTAACACCTTTGTTCATTGTTTTTTTATGACGTTTGAGTATTTTTCTAATGCTTAAACGAGTGAACTCGCTCCATTTACTTTTTGACTTACCCCCCGTTTCCTAACAAAATCATTGCAATAGAGGGGCGTTACCTTATAAGTTCAATCGTGAGCAAAAATTTTGATGTCAAATCAGTGAAGTGACAGCTGAACACTGAGGTATATAGCGCTTTGTTGTCTGCAGTGTAAAGGTCGAGAGGTTCTCCTGGGAAGGCTCCTAAGATGGGAGTGGCAAATTGAACGCTTGGACGTATTAATTAATTGCATATTTTTTGTCAGTGGATATTTATACCTCTTTTCTTTATATCTGGTGGATGCCTATGCTTAAAATCCCCTCTCGAATCCTACGAAATGTTCATATTATTCTTTTGAAGAGCAGAGGCTTAAAGTGATTGTCCTTCACCTTGTCTTGGAGATTTGATTGGCGGTCCTCTTCAGATGATGTTAGAATTTCTGAATTTCATCTTTGGGAAGGGGTTGGAGCCTGCCTACGTCGGAATGCTAAAGGAAATTTTGGCGAAATAGTTCCTCGAGCAATCCGCGAGTGAAGAATCGGTAACATTTGTTGCAGGGTAATGTGAGTTTAGTTTGAAAGAACGCCCCATTTTCACTCATTGATCTACACATTTTCTGCTCTCTCGAAAAAGTGAGAGAGAAGAAACTGTGCAATTGAAATATTGCCATAGTGTCGTCGTAACTATCGTCTGTCCAACTCATTCTTCAAATTTTTATCTCTGAATTTTCCTGACCCTCTTGAAACTATCTTCCTTCAGTGAGGTATGGTAGTTAAATTCTTATGTATAGTAACGATGAGAATTACAATCATTTTTAATGTAGATGTAAACCATGTATTTCAGCTTTGATACGTATTCTTTATTTTTAAGTTACACTGAGGGTTAGTTACATGATCTACGAACAAGTATGTTCTACGTTAAAAACACCAATAAGCTTCGCAGATCAAAAGAGTTTGGTGTTTTTGTTATGGAATACTTGTCGATACCAAAATGATGTGTGTATTTACAGAGGTACATACTTCAGAGCGTGTTTGTGCTTAACACTGAAATGATTTACGTTAAAAGGATCATATGGTGCATGTTTTTCTTGGAAGCGTTGTCTTAGCAGTTTGATAGACGTAGATGTTTGGAGATCGTTAACGCGTAGACGAAATAACGTGATAGAGTCCAAGGTGACTGGGCTTTAGTCTTGTATGTCATGGTGAAGGTTGATGCAGCTTTAAGTTATTATTTTTCTGTTTTTTATTTTTTAAATCTACACGCTAACGCTATGTTTGCAAATTACTTACAGTAATATTTATTTAGAATGCAATAAAACGTCTGACGTGCTTTCTTTTCTTTACCCCTTTTCACTTGATGCTGCTTCGGGCATCCACGTGGTGATGCATTGGTGATGCTGCTGATGCTCGGACGTTGATGGTGCTGCTGCTGATGCTCGAACATTGGTAATGATGCTGACGATTCTGCAATTATTGATGTTATTGCGGTGCTGCAACCAATGATGGCGCCGGGGACACCCGCAACTATTGCGACACCTGCGTTGCTGCACTCGATCCTCTGCTTCACCCACCGCAGGCCCACGCGCTTCCCAAGGTAAGTCCGACCTGCAATCGCTGTGACTTTAGGGTGGAGTTGTGGTCAAGTTACGGCGGGGGAAGAGCAACGAGCAACTATTGAAGGGCGTTGAGGGTCCCATATCCTCAGCCCGTGGAAAAGAGGCGCTCTAAACCGATAATTGCCGTATCAATAATGGTCATCGTACAGAACTCTGTTTAATTAATTGAAATTTAGAGACACTTGCTAGATGACGATCTCTTCATGAAAGGTTAGTTTTGAACGGACCGAACCCGCACCTCAACTGCGTAGAGAATTGTGAAACGCTCTCAGTACAGATTTTAAAGCCGCTGTTCCAACCCGCCAATGATCTTCGCCAAGTTCTCTCATGTCTGTGTTTATGACATCCTTGCTATGGTAGTCAGCTTTAATTGTTTTCACCTTATAGCACTATCTTCCCTATGAGTTTTAATATAAGTCAAATACACTTTCCTGGCAAATTTGCTCATATTTCAATCTCATATCTTTTTGACTGATCGAAATTGGCAGTCAATGTTTCTGTCAAAGTTACGTGGGATGCCCGAGGTCAATTCACGGCAGTGTATCAACGAACGCTTGCTCGTTGCTCTATCTTGGGTATAAGCATTTCCTTAGATGTCCTATGCTACTCGCCGCGAAATCTGCACCACTTCTGTATTTGACTTTGTTTTAAAGCGTTCTTGTCTATCGTTTTGTTATTTATTTGTCTCTGTTAGAGGGAGACCGACGCTAGCCTAGTGTATAGTCTACTAAATACTAAACACGCTTCAGAATTTAATAGCTTTACGTGCCCCAAGGAGTTTGTATTTTGTAGTTCTAGGAATGCTGTGGATTCATTTCATTATTCGTGGTCGATTTTCCTTACTAGAGCTTTCGTATAGTTCCCTTCTACCTCCAGATCAGCAGAAAGTAAAGTTATGTGCGTACTTCGTCACATGTAAAGTGCACCGAATTCCATTAACCAAAATGTACGCGTAGTTGCTACTTGGTCTAGAGTTGTGTTGTAGCTGCAGTTTAACCACCACGTGAAAATGTGCCTGCATAGTCATAGTGACATTTCCTGTCATTAACCTTCCTTTTCCGTTCCTTCCTTCAGCGTCGAGTTACTCATCGTATTCTCAGTCCTCAAAAGTAACAAAAGGTGAGTTATGGTTACATTATCTTGGAAAGCCCATGCGCCTGAAGGTTAGTATGAATCTTTCTATTTCCTAGCGGCAAAATTACAGTTCATAAATTGAATTTGGTGAACTGTGTCATGTGGGTGCATTTATTGTAAGATCATTTGTGTTAAGATTCAGTGCCTGTCATCCTCTTTCGACGCTTGTATTCTTTCTAGAAATGATGCATACTTAAATGTATTGTTGTACATCTATTTCATATTTGACTTGTCTTTCTGCTCATAGGGAAATTAGCGTCCATGTTGCGAGCATGATCGGTAACATCAAAACCCTAGTGCACCGATCCCAATTAGCCTATCATTGTCGTGATCATAACAAACGCTCTAATTCACATGAATTGTAGACCACCGAACTTTCAAGCAACCCCAACACCGATGTACACTACAAATGAGCCAGATCATTTGCATGTTTTGAAGCCTTCAAGATGCAGTCACAAATTTGCATAAGCCCTGTAGATCATCTCTGCACTCAGCATGTATCACTCGTGTGTCGTTTCTTACTAGTGCACCATTATTTGTGCGTTAACATATCAAACTGCATCTTTCGTGCTGTTATGATCGTATCAGTGGACTCCATTAGGAGCATTTCAAGAGGACGGAAAATACGCCCTCTAACGAAACGTCCTTCCGTCCCCGTGTTCCACGAACACTTGCCTTCCAAGAAGTGCCAGCGTCATCCCACCGCTAGCTCGGCAGCCTTTTTTGGGGGTGCCAAGAAAAATATTCGATTCCGAGGATTTTCTTTTCTTCTTACCAGTGTCTGGTTTCTCATGAATGTTTTACGTGGCGGAAGGAGTGTGTATATGTGTGTATTATTCTTCTCTTTCTCATGTAGCATTGTGTAGTTCAAGTAGTGAATTTTGATACCTTAGCTTTAGCTAGGCCTTCAGGATTTTTATCTTTCGTGCCCTCGTTTTTTTTCATTTTTATGCCTTCTTCTGTGATTATTATTCATCTTTTTTTTCCTCTTTCTTCTAACTTGTTGTTTCTATGCGCAGGAAATCTTAGTGGGAACACACTTGTGCATAGATTTCTACGTTTTCTATAGTCCATACTAGATACTCCTTTCCTTTTACTTTCTTCGGATCACATTTCATGTGGGTAGGGAGCTTTAAACAAACTAACAATTTGATCTGGTTTGCCAGCAGTGTCTCCGTTTAACAAGTTCCAGCAACTAGACGCTCAGCAACACACTACACGTCGTGCCAGGTGGGTCTCGGGGCTCAGGAGCGAGTTTGCGATTTTTGACCATCAGATACCTGAAAAAATATCTCATCTTCAATTTTCCGTGATATTATGAAATCTAATGCTCATACTCTTTTGACTTATCTTATCTTAATTATCAAGCAATGAGGTGTTCTTGCAAGTAAAATTATCAGATTTAGGGCTGTGTATTATATTATTATATATGTTAGAATATGATTTGGTATGTGATTTTATCCTTGAAGGGTACGTCTCATTTTCTGGGTCGTGTTATTTTTAATGTCGCCAAATACGTGTGCCCCGTTACAATCATAGCTGCCTGAATTTTTAGACAGTTGTTAAGACAACGTCGTTGCATCTCGCGCGGCGAAACTCCT
>VOMN01137588.1:0-15601 GCA_014899125.1 Orchestia grillus | reverse complement strand
GTACTGCCGATATAACAGCTGCTTTTGTACCTGAGTAGATGTGTCTGCTGCTGGGGTGCGAAATGTAACTATTGAACTTCGCACACATGTCAGTGATAGCTGATTCCTTTGATGACTGTCGTGAATTTGCTTTAATGAAAATAATGCTTATGTTCCCTGCGAAATAATTTTCAACGGCTGTTCCTTATTTTTACTTTCGGAACTACGATGCATCTTTCATTTTAATTCTTTTTTTTTAAGATACGAGAGACATGCTTTAAATCATGTCTCAACTTAATTTTCAGGCGAAAGTGCTCTTTCAAATAGTAAATATGGCCGCGCGCTGAGTGGCAGCGAAATGTTATGGTGTACATACTCTAGCGCTGCCCCATGATGTGGACGTGAGGCCGCCCTCCGTAGATGGGGTTATGTCATCTCCTGACGCGGGTGACACACGCCAAAACTCGAGTGACCGTCCGTCTCACCGCGCTGACGCCCTGCCTCCACTGCCGCCCGACTCCGCCTTGAAGTCGCCTCCGTTGTCTCGTAGTGTCATCTCTCGTCTTCACTCTCGAAACTCTTCTCCGGCCAGACAGTGTTCGCCATCTCGAGTTGATCCTCAACACAGAGTCTGCGGTCCATCCCGACAGGATTCGTCTTCTCGATACAGCCCGCATAGCCAAATCAGAAATCCGTCTTGTCATTTTTCCCCGTCCCAAAAGAGACCATCCCGCTGCACCTCTCCGTCCGGCAACAGTTGCCTGTCGTGTCAGTCTTCGTCTGTAAACTTACTTCCTTCTCGCCTCTCTTCTCCATCTCGGTCACTAGTCAGTCGTGACAGCTCACCATCTCTCATACGATTGCCACCTTTGTCTCCTCTTACATCGTTGAAATTTGGAACAGGTCGTTACTTCTGCTCCAACATGCCGTCACCTATGTCTTTGAAGGACGAAATGTTCCCTTATGGCAACTGTCGTTCGACCAGCCACCCTGAAACTTGTTCTCGACCAAACGACCACCAAGGACGCCATATCCAAGATGCCAGATCGTCCCACCCGGAGTGCCGCTACCATGATGGCTTATTATCGAAGTGTGTTGACACCCACAGGGCTACTCATGATACCACGGCTCTGTCCTGCCACGCCGTGTGTGCCTCTGACTGTAATGACCGCCATCCAGAAGTGCTCTCACCTGTTCTCCGACATCGTCGAAATCTAGAAAGATATTCGTGTTCTCCAGCTCGGTCCTGCGCTCAGAGGTGCGAGTCGCCGTCTCTGAGACAACATCCTCACTCGGACGATGATCGCTGCTCACGGTCTGTCTATTGTCACAACGGTGCTGCTGGGAGAGCACCTGGTCCTCAGCTCGAGAGATCTTGTGACGATATTTGTGGCGCGTGCGAACACGTAGGAGACAGTGATGACGATGGTGACTCGACTTCGTCTGGGCAGTCTGAATCATCTCTTGGTGTGAATGACAATGAAGGTAATTTGAGCTTTGTGAATTGTGCTCGTGTTGTCTTGTGATATTAATTAATTGGTTCTCCATTTGGAGGCTTATAGTTTGTTCAAGTGTGTATCACCTACGTATATTGAAGCCGTGAGGTAAAACGTAGTTATTTAGCAACGTTATTTTTATTGAAATAACTTAAAATTACTGCCTTTTATCTTTCTCATTCGTAGAATTGTCATAGTTAATACTAATTTCCACTTTCGAAATTGTTTACTCATGTTCTTAAAAGGAACTCTAGATTTCTACACCGTGTACTTCGCGAACAACGCGTACTTCTAAACCATCGATCGATTCTGAAGTGTTGACTTCTTCTGCCGCCTCGCAATGAAGGGCGGAGAGAGCGGTCTTGGCGGCATGTCAAGGCTTCATTTCACTCGCCCTAAAAAGCGCCCTCGGCTCGCGGTTCATGACTTAGCAGACGCGTTTTGGTGGCATCTCCTCCTCCTGCTGCCGCTACCGCTCCTCTCGCGCCGACGCCGTTTTTATGAGTGCACATTTTCCCGCCTGGTCTGCTTACTTTGGCCGACTTCCTCGTGGGGGGGGGGGCNCTCTGTGTCAGGCCGGAATGTGTCCCCACACTGGCAGTGGACACTTCCGTGTCCATTTCGTGCCAGATAGAAGACGATATTCTGATTGTTACTTCAATTCTTCCAAATTGAATCAGCAATTTCCTGTTTCAAAAATTTACTGTTTAGGTGAAAGCATTGGTAAAACAATCCGCTTTTGTAACTAATAGTTTAGTGCCCCTGAGCTTGACATGTTTAAAGAAACATCCCTGTCTTAGAATGACTTGCTGTTGTCTGTATGATTTTACATTCACTTGGATTAAAAAACTTTATTCCGGATTATAAATAACTTCATCGTTGCAAGCAGAAATAAAGTGTTGAACTTTTACGTTCGTTCTCTTCAAATAATAAATGCCCAAAAATTTTCCAAGAGATTTATCGTAACTTCGCATGTTCTTTTGTATAATACACCGCATTTGAAGTCGAACATCTGAACTAAATGAGTTGCAACACCCCTTCTGAGGACGGCAGTTTTACCCAGAGTTATGAGCTCAAACCGACAAGTGCGCTGTTATTATGTTCACTCGCATCTGCTTTAAAGAGGCGAGGTTTTCATAAACCTCTACGGCGTGACACGATGATCGTTTTTCTTTTGCGTAATTTATAATTTATTGTACGTGTTTGTGTGCTGTTTACAACAGGTGCCCGGCGCTGCTGCTTCATCCACAGACAGTTGATGATGATAAAGGTCAAGGCGTGCGTGTTGTTGCAGTGAGCACTTGGCGCTAGAGGCTCACCCCCCACGCGAGGCGTGTAGGTCCTTCTCGTTGTCAGTGGAGTGCGCATTTATATGAATATTTTTTACACGATCCCCCGGGTTTACAGTTTCACAATTTGTTGTAGTATCCGAAGTTTCTTATTGCTTCTCACCTTGATCTTGTACCTTTTCTTCCCTATTGTATTCTTTCTTGATTTCTACCTGTGTTATTCATTTCCTGCTTCTCGTCGACATTTATGTACGACATTGACTTTGGAAATTAGCTAGGCCTTTCCTCGACTCCACAGACTCTCACACCACCGCAGAAGATCGGATGCGCGTGAGTTCGTTGATTCCATCGGACCTCGAGCACCGCTTTACCTGCCTGGGCACTCCTCCAGACACCCGGCGGTTGGTGGCTCCGTCCAGTCGAGTTTCCGCCCAAAAACCACCGTCCGCACCGAAGTTCGGCCACACAGAGCGATGTTCCAGCAGGGATGACGCTCTCACCACTCGTGGTAGTGAACGCAAAGACAGACACCGTGCTGATCATCAAGACAGACTCCACAGTAGAGACGGGAGTGCTGACAGGAGAGAAGAGCGCTCGAAGAGAGAACACCAGCACAGTCGCGAGTCTTCAATTGACAGGAACACGCACCATTGTCATACGAGTACACCAGCAACCCGTCGCTTGAGCCTCGATGACGCTCGAGAAAATAGCTTCCTTCCTAGACCGTCCTGCACCCATCATTCGCTGACCTGCAGAAGTGGAGGGCCCTTCCGCCACAGCTACCACGAGGATCTGGCTACGTCATCGCTTGGCAGACTGCACAAGCGTCTCAGTTCTCGGGAGAGACGCAAGTCCTCGATGGTGTCTTGCCAGTGCGACAAGAATGTGCCACCTGAAGCAGCGTCGTGTCAGTGTGTAGTCAGCTGCTCGAATGTTGCACCGGACCACGGGTGCTCTGAATATCACCCGTGCTCGAGCCCCTCTGCCCGGGGAATCCCTGATGGGGACCGCCGGTGCAGCTGCGGGCTGCCCCACTCCGACGGGGATGATGCAACAAGAGGGTGTTGTGGTGGGGATGCAAGACTCCAGGTGGGTGGTAAGGATGAATTAGACATCCACCTTCACCATCATCACCATGATGATGATGATGTGGATGATGATGATCTCCCTGATTACATCCCTCTCTGGAGCTGCCATACTAATTTGGTTAGTACGATCACTCTCGTTTTCTTAGAAGATTGTAAATGGCAGTTGACGTGCACGATTGTACAAAGAATAATCGCTTGATTGACGACCTTCTGTCAGTGTTACTGAAGCTTTCTTGATGTTGCTTCGAAATGTTTTAAATATCCGTAGCTTGCAGATGTAATGAGAACGCTCGTAAGTCAAGTCATTTCCCGTCACGTATTTGCAGTTTCTCTATGTGATCTATTGATTTTTGGCGTTACCTCAACCCTCTCCGTTGTCATCTGGACGGTTCGGACACGTTATCTTTGTTCTGTTTAACTGCCAACTCAGTCATGTTTCCTGGCCTCTTGTTCTTAGAGTAGCCACTCCGCTAACCTTTCTTTGAATAAATACTTGGATAACCACACCCCAAATCTTTGTTTTGATAAGTACTATAGTACTACACTCCTAATTTTTCACTTGATAATTGCTGGAACAGCCAAGCCACGAAATTTTTCTATCGATAAGAAGGTAAGCTCGGCCCCCTCACATACGTCTCCATTTCAGACCTCAGTACGATAATTCCCTTTTTGTCATGTTGCTCTGCGGGAATCAGACTTTCATAAATGCACTCGTTACCTTAATAAATGTCTTACGTTGCTGTTCCTTGCATGTCAAAACCCCATCTTCGAATGGCCTGATGTTATCTATTGCGACTGAGATTGCAAACCCTGACATCTACCTACGTTGGGCTGTTGAAACATCGCTTCTAATTCCAACATTCCGCTCGAGTAGTTATACGTAGCGTGACTTACCGTAGGAGTGAGGACTTTACCCCTCCTAAGCTTTAGTTGAAGTTTCCTCGTTGCTTACCTGCGCATGATTGTTCTCTGTGTAAATATTCCTGGAATTCGAATTTGCTTAGATATTCACTTAGAATTTCTATCCCGTGAGTAATTAAGCTTCATTGCAAATTTACTCGTAATGAAATTCTATTTGTGCTTTAATTTATGGACATTATGAGATTGACTTCAACTGTTCCAACTGTGTACAGATCATTTCTCTCTACACTTTATTTAAATCTTGAGCCTTTTGATCTGTACCTTCTGTGAAAAAGACTTTTGTATTAAGAAACGTACTGTAATTTTATTTTGATACTTACCACCTCAGTCGTAATTTTTATCGTGGAGTAATTTTTTTTGTGTGTGATGGTATTGAGTGATTGATTTTTCTTAATTATAAAATCTAATTCTATGTTGTGTTTAAAAAATGTGTTTTAACATATTCGTATTAAAAAAATGTGTAAATTCTCAGAAAAAGTTCCAATGAGTTTTATTCTACATCCCTTTCCACCATTTGGTCCCGATGCATTACCTCGTTATTGTTGTTGTTGTTTTTTGAAATTTTGTTATTAGTCTTTTTTTTAGTTTTATCGAAAGCTTCACCCATTTTACTTAAATTTGCCCTCTGTTTATCCACTTAAAGCAGTTTATTTTTCAAAATTTCCATGATTTTTCGTGGGTTATTTACTACCGCTGTGTTTTTAGTGTATATTTTGATCGCTTCGTATTATTTATAAAAGACGATAATTTTTTTGTAGTGTTTAACCGTTTTCATTTTTTCAAGTTAACGCCGTAGCTTTGTAACATTTTACTAAACGATTTGGTTGCCGGTGGGGGGTTTTAATAAAAAAATATCTTGCTTATACGTAATTTCCGGAATCTTGTTCTGTTATCTTGGCAGCTGCGCAAATTTGATTTGATTTCATCTTGGAGACAGAACGTATATAGAATCTTTTTTTTGTCACTACTGTATAACTTCATTAAATTCCCTGCGCAATTTTCATATGTAACAGTTGCCTCTGCTGATTTGGTCATAGTATTTCATTTGTTTTCACTGCGTTGCTCTTTTGACGAGAAATCCGCTAGTTTTCATGCTCCATCCAAATATATGTGATCATGCTGCTAACTTCTGAGCTCAAGTCTGTTGATGGACATCTGTTTCTGAATCTCGCGTCGTATGCGAGATCGCGACGCCATCAAAGGACACGATATCGTGCTGACTCGAAATAAACTTCTTGTCTTGGGAAGTTAATTTTTTAATTCAAAATCTCAAAAACTCAGCGGATATTTAGCAAAATTCTGTACGCGCGATTTTTATTGTCCCCTTAAATTTAATGCTTGCGCGGGGGCGAGGCTCTTTGGTACGCTGTACCAACTACATTTATTTTCTCAAACCTGCGACGCAGTCTAAGATATAACCCAGGCATAGCAAACCTTCTCGCTGCCCCATTCATGATCTACTATCTGGCGGCGTTATCTGCGCTTAGGCGGCTAAAATTCAAGGTAGTCACAGATAGTTATAGATGCCCGGCACAGAAAGTTAGACTGGGGACTTGTTTACAACAGGAAAAGGTTAGAAACGGTTATCACGCGACGTCATCGTACACAAGTAGTGCTTCAGCTAACTAGTTTGTTGAGTGCGCTCGCTCTTACCCTGGATGTGAGTGGATTATTAAGAGATCCTGCTTCAAATTTAGTGTTTTCCAATAGCGTAACTTAAGATCTAAATGTTTACTCTACCTGTAATTATTTCCATTGCAGTAACGACGTTTTGTTGTCGTTTCTCACTAATTGTGAAGTTGTATTGTGCTTTGAAATTTTATGGATTATACGCAGGAGTGCAACGTAATTTTGGGGCATGTACTCGTGTGTTCTGTGCAGCCTTATTATTTCTGCTCGCCTCAAATAGATCAGGTGACAAATGCAGGACGAAACGTAATGTTCGCTTGTAGTTCCCTACTTCAAGGTCTCCCGTAGCGGCTATGGTGATTTTAAGTCAAATTATTTCGTCAATCAAGACTCGGTTGTTTTTTTAGACTCAATTCAAATTGTTCACGCTCGGTGCAAGTATAGCGTTTACTCTCTTTAGTTAATACAAGCGTAATAATTCTAACAGCAGTGAAAAGTGTGTGTGAAGTCCGTAGACTGTTTGGTGTGTTAACATGATACGTGTCAGGGGCCGGATTATCAAAGCTATCGTAAGTTGTCGGACTTACGTGTAAAACTTACGTTCAGCGTACGATGATCGTAAGCTTGGTATTATCAAAGACATCTTAGCAAGATCTTACGCCAAATGGTATTTTCAAAGCACTTTGACCAATAGCCAATCAGAGGGCTGGGATTTGTAATCATTGCTTATGCTAGTCACGTGATTATGGAGGCGGAGCGACAGTGATAGATATTTAAGATAACGAAATTATTGCCTTAATTAATTTCAGACGTCGGATCGGAGTATGTGGCTCTGCAAGAAATTTCTATTTTTAATACACTAATAAAATACAGTTTTTTCTCACTATGAAATATGTATAAATTATGAAGTTCTCATGAGCATAACGGAAATTACGATAGCAAGTAAATTGTAGCAATCACACTTTACACTTCATAAGTATCATATACGTTCAACACAAATTTATGTAAAAAACATAGTTATCACGTGAAGCTCGGCCAGCAGCTCGTGTATACATGCACTTACGTGCATGTATACACGTGAGCTCTGAGGTGTCACAAAGTTACGTGAAAACTTGCGTGAAAATCTCGATCGTAACTTGTATAATAGCACACATCGTAGCTACCTACGTTCACGTAGCTGGACTTACGCTACCAGCTGATCGCTGCGACGTCGTGGGTAGTTTTGATAATCCGGCCCCTGGTATCCCCTGCAACCACGCAATCGCTCGAATTAATTAAGTCATTGTAGTTCATGGTGTGGCTCACATTTTACATAGACTCAGAATGACAATAGTTTTATTGGGTCTTAAACTGAAACATTTTCATTAACCAGTTTCATTTTTGTTGTTGCAAAGCATTTAGCTGTTTGCTTCATTTGAAGTAGCACAATGACGCTCATACATTTGTGTCAAAGTTGCCATTTACGTTCATTTATTGTAGGGTCGTATTTTGTTGCCAGACCCTTATTAAGTTCCTTTCATTTATACGTGTCTGCGGTGTACCTTGGCAGGCTGATGAATAGTGTTCAAATTAACCCTTTGCGGCCCAAATTATTTTCTATTGACTTAAAAAATTTTCTTCCACATATCTTTACTTAAAAACACGTTAATTGGATGAAAAAATAGGACAACATTTCCTGTTGATAGACAAAATTATCGTACAAGCAAATACATTGCAAATGTGAAAGTATTAAGTAACTAAATTGAGTGTACTGAATGCCGTACGTAGGGAATGGATTCAACTTCATTCTAGAAGCACATTTCAACTATGAACTTGAACGGTTTACTTCCTATTAGTTTTCCAGGCTTGTGCACAATGCGCTCGTCATTTGTTAGTCGTGACTTCAGGAATAAGATGCTAACAATAACGATAACAATAACGATATTGAAATAATTCTTACTCGGCCGTAGTTATAACCACATCGACGGTACACCGCTACACATGTTGGCTGGGAGGCGTAAAGAACGTTGTCAGAAACTGTACTAAAAAAAATTGTTGGACCTCGAAGACACTTTTAATATTTTGTGGGAGATATTTTTTACTAACAGGTTTTCTTTTTCCGTTAGAATACTTTTGCAGTAATAAGTTTGCTCTGGGTGCGACAAATAACTCCTTGTAGAGCTATTCGATTAACCTCACCGTAGTATAGTCTACATTTCAATTTTATGCAATTACTTTTTGTCCCTTTCATTATTGCTGTGTACCTAGTTGTTGTACAATGATGTGTTACTGCACACCAAATTGTTGTATAATGATGTGTTACTCCAGACCAAATTGTTGTATAATGATGATGTTACTGCGCACGAAATTGTTGTACAATGATGATGTGTACTGCACACCAAATTGTTATATAATGATGATGTTATTGAACTCTAAATTGTTGTATATTGATGATGTGTCACTACACACCAAATTTTTATATAATGATGATGTTACTGAACACCAAACTGTTGTGTAATGATGTGTTACTGCTCACCAAATTGCTGTACAATGATGATGTGTTACTGCACACCAAATTGTGGTACAATGATGATGTGTTACTGCACACCAAATTGTGGTACAATGATGATGTGTTACTGCACACCAAATTGTTGTACAATGATGTGTTACTGCACACCAAATTGTTGTACAATGATGTGTTACTGCACACCAAATTGTTGTACAATGCTGTATTACTGCACACCAAATTGTTGTACAATGCTGTATTACTGCCCACCAAATAGCGGCCCAATCATCATTCACTGCCGCCCCCCAAACAACTCCTAAGCCCAATCCCCACGTGCAGTACCAGGGTCGAGGCGACAAGTTGCGGGACCTGGAGACCAACAAGAACAGCCTCGAGCTCCAGGTGTCGGTGTTGGCCGAACAGGTCGAGGCGCAGGCCGAGAAGATCGCCGAGTTGGAGGCCCAGCTCCACGCCAGGAGCCGACTGCTCGTTGAAACTGAAGAGAAGCTTCAAAAGGTTGGTATTCTGGCGGGAACTGTTGACTCTTGTCAAGTGTGGACCCTTGTCAACTTTTGACTTATTGACATCGATTGTGGACTCTTGTCATCGACTGTTGACTTTTGTCATCGACTGTAGACCCTGTCATTGACTGTAAACTCTTCTCATCGACTGTGAACTCTTGTCATCGACTGTAGACTCTTCTCATCAACTGTGAATTCTTGTCATCAACTGCAGACCTTGTCATCAATTGTTGACTCGTATCTACTGTATACCTTGTCCTGAAATGTAAACTTTTGTCATGAAGTGCCGAGAATCTTTTCATCAGCTGTTAAGACCCTTTTTATTAGCTATTTGCTCTTTTCATCAGCTGTTAACTCTTCTCATCAGCTGTTAACTCTTTTCATCGGCTGTTGAGACTCTTTACATCAGCTATTGACTCTTGACTTTATATACTACGTTGATGACTTAGAGTAGCTGACAAACGTCGAAAACGACGGGAAATGGCTACTGATTTATCTTTTTTGTTCAACTTCTGCTGTAGAAGTTGATGCCATCTAACTGTTCTGCCTTGTGACTGTTGCAGTGTACTATTTTTATTAGCACTAGTTAGCTGTGAGGTGATGTCTATTGGATCGTAAATTAATAGAGGAAGAGCGCAGGTAATAGAGTGGTGGCTCTGGTGCGCACCAATTAGCAAGAACAGTTCGCTTCCGCAATGTTTCTGTAGCTGCTGGGTTTCTTAATGGTATGTAAATCTTGTGATGACCGTTGTGGCTCGCTAAAAAAGAGCTGTTGCTACCAGTTTTTCGAATGAATGGATTTATTTGGGAATGGAATGAGTGGGAGGCTGTCTGCTTGTTGGTTCGAAATCACACACATCCAGCGATTATTTTGTTCTTCGTGTCCCAAGAACTACACCTACGATAAGCACGATTAGTTGCAAGAATTTAGGGCCTTTGCTCTCTAATTCAAGAAAATAATTATTGTAGGAACTGAATTCATACTGGCACGTTCAGTGTTAGTGAATCGCACACGAGCGACAGCTGTATTTCAATCGCACGGCTTCGCTCACATGTGGCGTCATAGTCTTCTCTCTAGAAGCTCCTTGGTTTTTCCAGCTGAGCATGAAATTGAGTCTGGTAGCGAACTTGTCCGAAATTCAATAACTTCGTGTTGAATATCAGGAGGTGATGGCGGTGAGTGGACTGGAAACTCAGCGGCTCCAGCTTTTGAGCGAACTGAGCAACATGCAGCTGCAGCACGCAGCTGCATCCAGCTCTGCACAGCACGGACGGCCGGCGCAGCTGCAGGTGAGCGTCTCCGTCTCTCCTCCTCTCGCTGCCGTGTGGTCTGTTTGCTTCACGTCACAGTGAAGGTGTCGTTTCCGCTTGTGTTTGTGTGTGATTTTTATACCTCCCGAGTTGATGGTTTTCCCCTGTATTCTTGCTTTTGTGTGCTGTGCTCCTAGTTGTGTTTTTCTTTCGTCTTAAATTTCCTTGCTATTTATTCAATAATGGAGTTAACTCTTATTTGTTTACGGAGTGTGCCTCACTTGCTTGTCCATTCTGAGTGTTGGAGTGAGATGCCCTCCGCAGTGACACAGTGCATTGGTCGAAAGAAGATGGCAGTTCACTGGGGGCGCTGCACTGATGGGCGCTCAGCTGCACAATTCCTTGGTGATGGTCGCCCATCCAACCTTTAATGACGGCAATATTTCAGTAAATGAATTTATTTGATAAATTCAAAGCATTGACCTACTACGCTTTCAATTTTCGCAGCTTGTGATACACTCATTTCGAATGGAGATTTGTCTACTCTTGAATTTATTTTCAGTACATTATTTGGGTTGGAGGTAGAGTCTGGATTATTTGCAAAAATATAATTACTTTTGGTGCTGTTTAGGAACGACAGCAAGTTTTCATTAGGTAGTGCACGGCCGATTTCCATTCATTGTGCAAAAAATATCTTCCTAGATTACTTTGCGTGATTTTTTCAAAGTGTTGTTAACTGTATTAGTGTGCGTTGTTTTTATGTAGGTTATTTTTAAAAGTTATACTTTGTTTTTGTGAATCGCAGTTGTCATTCACGAGTATCGGCCCTCGGTCAGTTCCTATTTAGAAAAATGCCAATAATGTTCATATTGCTTTATAGATTGATTATACGCTAGCATACGCCCTACTCGTGTTATTGATCAGAACACGTTTCTCGCAGTAATGCTTCTCAAATTATATGAGGTGGCGGATCGGATATTCATCTATATATATATAATAAATAGGATAAAAGTTGACCAATTTTTATTTCTCACTTATTTTCNATGAATAGGATAAAAGTTGACCAATTTTTATTTCTCACTTATTTTCTGGACAAATAATACAATATGAAATCGTATAAAGCTGCTGCTGGCAGCTGAAGGCCCGCGTGCTGGCACGGGTCAGCAGACCCCCGCTCTGACCAATGCTGCCTTGCCGGCCCTTACCCGTGTTGTGGGACGTCTCGCATCTCAAATTTGTACCTATTTGTTGTGGCATAATTTCTTGTGTTGTGTACATACGACGTGCGTGGTGTAAATTGCTTGCAAACTTCCACGCTGGCGTGCCTCACTCATAAAATGGTGATTGTGATTTACACGTGCTTTTATTGTTTATTCGAGCGTCGAATTTTCGCTTGCTTCACTTCTGTACACCCTCCACTTTTGCCCTCATGGCGGTTCCTGAATGACCTCGAGAATCTCATTCGTAATCGTTCAAGTTAATACCTTGAATATCATCTATCGAAATATCATTGATCTCCACGTGATCAATAAAAAAGAAATATGGAATTCCCCTCATCCCGCACATGTTTTAAAGCAACACCATCGGTACCTCGTGAGGTACGGCACAGCCCCCAACACCCACGAGGGCTCCTAGTGTAGGGCGGATCTTTAAGGCCGCCATTTTAGCTGTGACCCAACGGTGCATGCGAGTGAGAGTGGCCTGGCGGGGCATTGCTGAGTGCCTTCTCAGAGTCTTTCGCGCAAAATATCAAGTTGAATCTGTATCAAATGATCCGAAAATCAATTTGCACCAAGTCAAAAATCAGTTTACTATACGAGGGAGAATTCATTCACTACAAGGGGAAATTAATTTACTCCACTTGGAAATCAATTTGCTCGAAGCCTTGCACAAAGACAAACACGGTTCGCGCGAATTGATTTCCATTTGGTGCAACTTGTTTATAATTTCGTGCGAATTGATTTGCATTTGTTGCAAATTCGATTGCATTCGAACAAATCTCATTTCATTTGATATACTTTCAATGCGATTTGGTGGAACTAGACTTTGAGGAGGTCTAGCGAGTGTAATATCGGGCCCCCCTAGGGGGCAGAGCGAGGCCGCATCGAAGCGACAACATCCACACCGCTGCGGGCCTTCGGCGCGTCTCCTTCTGGCTCCGTAAGTGCGAACGCCTTCTCGTGTTGTGAGTGTTGCACTTTTGTCCTCGTATTTCGGTGAGTGATCAGAACTTGTTCAAAGATTTTCGTGTTTGCTTTACAAATGCTTGCTTTTGGGTGATTTTGAGGCTTGAACGTGCTGGATATGTGGAGCTATTCGAAGAATTATCGTGAAGTGCGTTCACTGCTTGGCCGAGCCAAAATTGTCACAAATGAACCCGTGATGACCCCTGACATTTATTTTTTATATCTACCCTTTTGCTCCGGGAGAGTTGGATTCTGCTAAGCATACACTCGTGTAATTTCGGAAAGTCCGCTGCTCGTAGTTGTCAAATGGTGTTGTTGCTTCAGGACAGGACAGAAGTAATCAGAAACTCAGTTGTTTGGTTGATGCAGCCCAAATGGTGGGGTAGCACTGGTGAGTGGGAGAAAAATCTTATTATTTATCTAAAAATACAGCAACAAAAATTCCTGTTATCTAAATGTAGTGTAACAACAAATTTTATTATTATTTAGAAATACTGTGACGAAAATCCCGTGATTCTTCTAAAAAATACTGTTACAAAGCCACGCTTAGCTCAAAAACAAAACAAAACTCGGCCAAATCCCGAGTGCCGAGCCGTCACACCCACCTCCCTCCCTCAGCTGTCGCCCAGCCTGGCCGGGTTCACGTCCCCGTCCCCGTCGACCGTTAGCGGCCTGTCCTCCATCACCCCCGCCGGCTCGCCGCCCTCAGCAGCGGCCGCCCTGCAGCTCTACGGCAAGAAGCAGGACGGGCCTGGCAGCTCCACGGCTCCCAGGGTGAGTGCTCAGCTCATTTTCCTTAATGAACCCAGTCTAACTTTTTCACCCGGCCTATTATAATTTTGGCCGCCCATGCTCTGATATCGCATGAACCACCAAAATTATAGATGCCCCTCGAAAAAGGTGATTGAGTTACTGTAGTGCTTCCTTGAGTGTACGGTTGAACCGAAGTCTTGCATGTTTTCACGCAATACAGATTTCTTGTCGGAGGAACGTTAATGCTACATCTGGTGTAAACCAAACAAAAAAATGAAAGTGATATTTCCTGTTGGGAGGCTGCATGTTTGATAAAGCAAACACGTAACAAATGTTCAATTCATTATATGGAGTGTACCGAATGGGGTACGTAGAGCAGTGAAGGGCTGAGTTCAGTAATCATAGTGTGCGTAGCCGTGAGTTGTGCTGACCCTATCTCCGCTGCTGAGGTCACGCTTTTGTGCCTCCTGACAGTGACGACACAAATAACGTCAGGAGTCCATCAAGGAAGCGTCCACTCTTCTTCGCAGTCCACATCAATTAACTTAACATGATACCCTGCCACACGTGTGCAGACGCCACCGCCCTCTCACCATCTACATTTATGATCTTGACATGATACCCTGACACACGTGTGCAGACGCCGCCGCCCGCCCACAACAGGGAAGTAGACCCCAGCGTGCAGGTGCCTCGTATCGTGCGCTGCGGCAGCGCCTCCGCCTCCTCCAAGCCAGCCACTCTACCTCACCTTCACTCCTCTAGTGCAGGTACCCTGATTTTTGCAGTGCTGCGTTCACTCTAAAGTTAAGTTGGGGTTAAATGATGAATTGTCTCAGTTTTCCCATTATTCTTTTATTTGACCCGCTGCTAGTGAGTGATCGCGGTTTGCTCATCTGATAATGCTTTGTCCGAAGTTTATTAGGTCAATTTTCTTATAAATTATGAATCACCTCAGGCTGTTAACTCTTCCTATACTTGTCTGAGTCATCGCGGTTGTAGCACCTGCTGATGCTGCTGTTTCCTCAACTTATTTACGAATTCAATTCTCTTACGAAGGAAAATTATCTCAGGCTGCTCACTGTTCTCATACAAGCCATGCTCTTGATAGTAGCGTGATAGTAGCGGCGATTCTTGAAGTTCTCATACAGCATGAGTTAGTGAAGAGAGTTCATCAGAGTTCATCACTTGCGCTATTCATTGTGTAGAGGAATCGTTTGGCTCTGTAGCCGCGGTTATGACTGGACGGTGTAAGCGGCAGACGGAACCCCGGACCGTTCAGGTAGTGCAGTGAGTGCCCTCAATTCTTTCCATAGAAGGCGAAGACTCCTGTAATGCTCCAGTACCTCACTCCATCTTGGTCACCATTTCCCCACACTGGTTGGGGAATTGGCATCTTTTGTAGATGTATTTTTTTCTCGTATGTATTCCCGTTTTTTATCAAGACCTTGTCTTTTTCTCTGCTGTGTTTTCAAGGGGATGCGATGCGGTGTTCGTTGTGAGGGGTCTGGTTCTTTCAGCGTGCCTTTAGACTGACAGAGTGAAGCTGGGGGGCGGTGTTTTAAATCAAGATTTTTCCGAATCTAAAACATTGCAATTCATCAAGTGATACTCCACCGCAAAACTCCTGTATCTTCTTCTGACTTGCAAACTGGGAGGTGTTTGCCAGTACGGAATGAGACAGAAAGGATGGAAAATTTCATCCTTTATCATGAACTGATACTGTAACAAAACGTCATCATTCTTTATTCAGTAGTGCTTGAAGTAATTTTCATATGTTTTGGTTTGTGTGCTAAATAAGGTTATTTGGTATTCAAACTGGTTCAGGTAAAAACTTTCTTTTAATCTGACTCTCATAACAACGTCCATTCTTTCTGCCTCACCTTGAACGTGAAGTGACCTAGGAAATGACAGACCAGCTGCGTGAGGGAAGTCTTGACGTCGCCAATGTGTAGTGCAGTGTAGTGCAGTGCAGTGCAGTGTAGTGTAGTGTAGTGTAGTGTAGT
>VOMN01137587.1:0-14429 GCA_014899125.1 Orchestia grillus | reverse complement strand
AGATTTACGCCTGGAGGGGCCGTGGAAGGGTGTGCTCCTGATGTATTCGTTCCTAATCACACCGCTGCGCTTGGTCGGTTCTCTGTGGGGAGGGGGCTTTTTGCATGCCCCTATCCCCGGAGAGCCGGCACCGCCCGCCTGTTGATTACGGCGGGTGGTTTTAGCACGACTCGATTAAGGTAGCCAAATGCCTCGTCATCTAATTAGTGACNAGCAAAACATGCAACCCGTATACAGGATAGTTCGCTCGAGACCTGTTATTTCACTTGAAAAGTGGCGAAGCGTGATGGAACGGTACGTACGTAGGTAAAGCATATTACTATATAGATCGATGTTAATTGCCTAATTATATACAAACGTCTTGATGACTCTAGTCTGAATTTGGGCGAAGACATCGGAGGTACAGCATAAGTGGGAGATGCGTAAGCACATGAGATACCACTACTCCCTTCGACCCCGTAGTCTAATCGGTTCACGGGAGGTCGAAATGAAAAATTGAAGCCTACCTTCTTGCGCTGTATTGAAAGAATGTGTGTAAATCTGCATACATAGACCTAAGAGGATATATGTCCAAATATGCTGTGTGTATGTAGTTCTTTGCTCGATTACTATCTCATACCATTCTTGTAACCTTAAAATACTTCTTTTGTTTTATAGGAGTATATGCATACGTTCGTAAACGTCAACCTATGTGGATATATGCTCAAATATGTGTATGTTTGTAGACTTTTACCTAAATTGCTAAATTCATACCATATTTTGACCCTAATAATCAGTTTTAACCAACTCATTTATTTATTGTGACTTACACACCTGAGTGTAACCTTGAGCTTTTTTTGTCATCAATCATTGATGTTTTGTAAATTGAATGCCTTCATTTCTATACAGGTTGCCCTAGAAGCCATGTAGCTTATTCGGGCCCTCATGTGGTATATATCCTGATCCCGGTTCTTCGTCAACCCTCATTTGATTGTAAAACTGTATCTGATGGTAATTACTTGTGGTTAATAATTAATTACTTGTGTTTCAAATATTTCAAAAATAAAATGCTTCAAAGGAGTAAGTTAAATATTAGGTGCAGAGTGCGTAGAGTATTTTGATGAAACAACTCCACGGCGTTTACTCCAAATATTTAAGTATCTCTGCTGTATACCCTGCTTGGAAAATTAATACCCACCTCCACATCATTTCCTCGTCTAACGCACAATGAGTGGCTCAGAGTAAAAATTACTAATAAATTTATAAATAATACAAAAGTAAGACATTTTTCGTTGATATAGACTGGCTTTCTACACTGACAAGAGCTCGCAGAGATTAGAACAGGAGCTTTTTATCAACAAATTTCACATTCTACTCGGGCGCGCAATCATAAGATTTACTAATGTCACTCGGTGATATTATGTTATAATTACGTACTGTCATACTGATTATCTCCTTCATTGAATTATGCGGTGATGTGACTTATCTGCGTAATTGAGCTAGTGAAACAAGCAAAAATTAAGCATTTTTGCTGACCCTTGAATCAGCTTTAAGACCGCCGGCCTCGGACATTTTCCGACCGTGACCTCAAAAAGCGACTTGAAATTATCCTGATGACCTCGGAAAAGAGGTCGTCTTAAAGCAACGCATTACAGTACATTTCTGTAGAACTATCGGTCCCGGGACACAGTACTCTTAATTTAAGTCTTTTTCGTTCTTAAAAATAAAATTTGCTGTGTATTATTAGGACTGAAAATGGTTTTGTGGGGCTTCACCCTCACCAAAGGGGAGACAAAGTTCATGCGCACCTCCCCGCACGACGGTCACACAAACACTGACAGCCATGTGCGCTGCAGAGATGGAATCAAACCAATGGAAAGAAAAATGACAAGGAATGTTTGCGTGATAGGAAATGGTACTTCATCATCCAAACAAAGCCTAAGTGGCAATATCAGTAGAATGGTTATAAAGTGTATATATAAATAACACTCACGAGAAAAACATATTGTCTAGGAACTATAACATAGTCTGTAGCTGGGATATTAAAGGGGAACTATCGTTCCTATTCCGTTAAAAATGTAATTATCTGTATCATTAATAAGGATTTTTTCTCAAAAAGGGTTTCGCCCTTTGAGATTATACGCCGTAATATCTGGACCCGTTAATTTTCTCCTATCTATTTTTATTATTGCTTCAATGAATGGCTACTCACAATAAAAAATCTGCAGTATATACGTACAAGTCGTATTGTTGTGTGAGTTCTAACTCTAAAAATGAATAATTAGACAACTATGAAAGGACGGCCAATTTTTTATGTAGGAATTTGACCCAAAATTTACGGAAATACACATTACGTACATTCGTAGGTACGCTTTTTGTGAACAAATTCTACATTGATGGTCAGGTTACGCGGCTTAAATTTACCTCAAAACACCAGCTGACGCACTTCTTTGATGCGTGAAGCACATGTGGGAGTTTACCCATTCATGCTTATTGTCTCATCCAAGCATTCATGAAGTCATGCAAGCCCCAGCTGCTACCCCTCCTCCACCCACCAAAAAAAATGGTTAGTTTACGGCGAGAAGATAATTCAAGGCATTTTGAATGAACTCGAGGCAAATTCCGAGGCAGAAGTGGAACTTTAAAACTGGCAGCTCACCTCTACCTTGAAAATATTTCCCGTTCGAGGCAGCGCAGGAAGTTTGGCGGCACAGCGCTGGGGGCTCGACTCTCTCTGCTGGAGAAATATATACCGGTGAATTAGTGACCCAATGCCTCATTTGGAACTAATCATACGGTGGGAATGGGATTAAGGGTAAATTTCAGTGCAGAACAAGAATCTGGGGTGGGATGTTGGGTCTGAGTTTATTCTGCACTAAATTCATGGCAGAAGGGGAATGAGGAGAAATTCATATGTTGTGAACAATTCAAGGGGAATTCATAGGTAAGGGGTTAAATGTTTATCAAGTATATATTTAATGTATAGCTAGAATATTCCCGCTGAAGGGAAACAGAAGAATGAAAGTTGCGTTTTTTGTAAGCAGTTCGTTTATGTAATTACTAAAATTTCATCCAAATCGTCCGCTTCAAATTCCTCATCTATTGGTATGACAAATTAAATTCTAACTATTAACGCATCACATACACAGCATAATGAGGACATGAAAGCGTTTCTCATCCTACAGGATCAGCTACTCATTTTTTCATAGATCTGAGCCTACCTCCTCGTGAGGAGGGTCCATGGTTCTATTCCTGGCGAGCAGCTGTCGGATTTTCACGGAGACACTGAGGGCTTCCCTGTGCTCGGGTGCCCCGTCGGTGATGATGGGGCATTTGTGGTGCCCTGTCGGTGATGATGGGGTATTTATGGTGCTCTGTCGGTGATGATGGGGTATTTGTGGAGGTGGTGCCCTGTCGGTGATGATGGGGCATATAAAAAATCAATTCGTTGTACTGTACGAGCGCGTCAACTCCGTTTGAATAAAGTTCTTTTCCTATCTTTCCTTTCTTTTTATTCTTTTCTTTCCTTTCTCGTCCTTTGCTTGCTTTTATTTCCTTCCTTTCGTTTTATTCCACTCATTCATTCCCTTACATGTCTTTCTTTATTTTGTTTTGTCATTCCTTTCCTCTTTCACATTTCTTCTCTCTCTTTCCATTCTTTTATTTTTTTCCATTCCTAATTAATTGCCTCTCCTCTCTAATCCGCTCCATTTTCGCACACAGGAACTGGTCGTCATGCACTTGTGGGGCGCCTGCCCGCTGGCTGATGACATGGTCACATGGCGGGACGTGACGACTTTCTGACTGATGACATGGTCACATGGCGGGGCGTGAAGACTTCCTCATTGATGACATAGCATGACATGACTTCTTGGTTGATATACAGTACAAGAGCAAGTGTGTACATAATCCATGTATACAATGCACATGTACGTTGGCATGTCCACAATTTGTACACAATAAAAATATACTCTCCAGAATACATACAGTGCATGCACATGCATACTATACACATGTGCCCAATACACATGTACCTAATTCACATGTACCCAATACATATGTACTTAACGCACATGTACCCAATACACATGTACCCAATGCACATGTGCTCTGGCCCCGCGCTGGTATATATTTGGAAAAGATATAGCAGTAAAAAATGCTATATTTTCGCTTTAAATTGGTGCAGTTATCTTATCTATCCCAGAATTACAAGAGTTGCATTCATATAAAGTGGAAGTCAGGGTCTAAAAGGTGATACCAACGTCGAGCGAACCTCACATTACGCTGCGTGGCGCAGGTAGGTTGAACACTGCCTGCAGGGAGTAAAAGAATTGCAGTAGCATTTCAGAAGTCAATTAGTTTCTGCTTTGTGGATTTATTAACGCGCGGACTACTTCTACTGAAATTTAAATCACTCCTCAGAAACATTTGCTAATTGATAGCATAGTTTTCGGCTTCAATATTGTTTGGGATTACAAAAACCGCGCTGTAAATGCGATCCATCTTATCGTATGCAACATATAAATGATTGAGTCGATATACAAAGTTGATATACAATCTACTATTTTTCTGTGGTGCACAACGATACTATTGCGTGCGAAGTACACAAAATATTTGAACCACTGGCAACTCAGTTTGTGAGACTTTGGCTTATGAGACTTTTTATGAGACTAAATCTCAGTTTATTAGATTTAGATTATTAATACGTAAGTGACCCATATTCGACGCATGATTTATGAGCGTACTAGTTTCAATTAACATACGTACTTACGAGCTAAACATCACTGAGATGTAAGGTAAGAAAGAAAATTCGTTTACTCCGAAGTTGGTCACGTATATTCTGAACGCACTAATAAGCGAATACTTAACGTGTAGGTGCATGAACGGCAAAAACGAATTCAGTGTTTTGTTGCACCCTGTTTATTGCCTTTGTTTTATTCACTACCCTTGTAGAAACTAATCCTAATTTTACTCCCGGCCGCTAAATTATCGTCAGAAGCGCAGAATTTTATACAGGAGCATAAGAAGCTCAGAATAGAGAACCGAACATAGCTTGTGTTCTTTCTGTTATAAAACTTTTTAGTTTATGCCCAAAATTAACGACTAAATTAGATTTCAATTGAGTTGGTATAATTCCGTATCAGCATGATAATAGAACTGCGAAAACGGATTCGTACATGTGATACGGCACCTAACAACTCTGTGTGACTCCAACGTTACGTTTCTTCATTATTTCTATGAGTAATTTATACGATTGGAATTAAAGAAGAATCGCGTGTAAACAGATTAGCTTAAAATGAACAAGTCGTAGATTTCGACGAATATCACGATCTTAAATGTCTCCTAGAATGATAAGCTTTGGGTTAGTTTACTCCGACATTATTGTCAACTTGTTAGGAGCACCACAGCAGCTGTCGCGAAGTTAAATGTCCCTTAAAACGATAGGGCTTCGGGTCGGGTTTGCTCGCTTCGACATTGTTGTCAACTTGTTACGAGCACCACAGCAGCTGTCGAATTTCGTTAGTTTATTGATAAATTTTTTTGAGCATACGATCAAATTTGGTTCAGCTTAGTTAGATTTAAATAATTATATCATTAGTATACTGGATAAAAGTCTTATTACCTTTGTTATGGAAAAATAGGGTGTAACTCAAATCATGTGATATACCTGAAATAGTTGTAGTCATTTGACTGCTTAGAAAATTCAGACTCAGGCATGGTGTAATTTTAAGGATTATTGACCAAATGTGTACATGGGACTTGCTTATCCTAAGCCAAAAGGCATACATTTGTGTGCCTAGCATAACAAAGGATAGGAAGAGGATGATTCTTGGAGACAACTAAGCTTGTAGTCAACTGTTGAAAAGAAATCCTATTGATGGTATAAACTCTATGGATTTATGGACTCAGTTTTCCGGATAAAATTTTGTCTGCTAGTTGTTAAGGCTAATACACTCTGTAATATTAAGAGTGATAGAGATTTTTCTTTGCTGAAGTTTAATACTTTTTAAACTCATTAGTTATTATAAATAGAAGCATTTTCCTAGTGAGCAGTCAATATGAAAAAGAACCTGATATGAAGAGCTACTGATGGTGAATTAGGATGCATTATTTGCATTTAGTGTTTAAAAACTTGTATTTTCCTTTGTCTGTGTAAAATTCTATTAACAACTTTGATTATTTACCTTTGAATTTTTAATATAAGAAAAGTAGACCTATATAGTTATAGCAGTATCACTTAACAACTTCTTTAAAGCCAGATGAAGGGATGATTTACTGTCTAATTATAATTTTCTGCTAAATATGAGTTCTTGATAGTACAATTCTTGTCAACACATTCGTGGATTTTATTTTTCTAATAAATTTAAGGAGTACTTTGAGCTTAACTTTTTCAATTGATGAGTACTCAGCCTAAACTATAGAACTTTGATGTCCCAATTATACACTTGAAATGAGTGAAATTTGTGAAAGTGTTTATGTATTGCTGTATTGTATCATTTTAATTTTCATGATATTCTTTACAGGATCTCTCACTTGAAGTTAACTGGTACTGGTAATGCATGGAGGAAAGGAGATAGATGTCACATAATTTGATTGCTTTGTTGCCACTATGTCAACCAACAGATTTCTGTTCAAACGTTCTTTGAGTGGATCTTCTGACACAAGAGGATTCTTGAATGCACGGTTTGATGCCTCCAAAACTCTGCATCAGAAAGACCTTGTTGGTCATTTTGGCTGTGTCAATGCCTTAGATTTCTCCAATGATGGAAAGTTCCTTGTATCAGGTAATAATTTACATTTACATGTTCATGAAGTTTACAGTAACCATTAGTGTTTTGCATTATCTTTGAATAGTGAACTTTTTATTTAGGTCTAGGCAGGATGTAATTTTAGCTATTGATGACAAAATTTCTACATAGAGCTCATGTTTTTATAAGCCAAAGGACTTGTATTTCTGTGAATGGCAATAGTGAAAGGTTGGTTTCTCATCAGGGACAGTCAGGCCTACAGTTAACTTTTGGCAGTAGTCTCAGTCGCCTCATTGGAGTTATTGACTCGAAAAAGTTACATCAGCTTTTAGAGAGGATTTCTGTTTTCTAACTTTTATGTCCACTTTGCTTCTATAAATTTTGATACCTCATGCTCTAGGTATCTTTCATCTTTTTTCTTCTTCATTCTTAACTTGCTGTTTCAATGTGCAAGGATCCTATGTGGAAACACACATGCATAGATTTCCCATCCTTAATACTAAATGTTCCCTTCTTTTGGCTTTTCTTGGATCACATTTTAGAGGGATGGGAAGATTTATACTAGTTAGTAATGCTGTTTAATCCTGTGGGCCCACTTGGAAATCTCACTGAGAACAAAGAATTATTGATTCTAAAATAACATCCTGCTTCTGAGCAGCCCACACTGCAATACAACAAAGCATTGCCTATAAACATATATTACTGAGTTCTAAATAAACTTTCATGTGGGCAATAAACTACTGAGTTTTCACAACATTATTACTTTGATGCAATCTGAATTTAATGTATTTTAGTTTAACATTGGTTTTTGTGCAGGTGGAGATGACAAACGTGTTCTGTTGTGGAACATCAATAAAAGTATCTTGGGACATTCTTCCAAGCAGCTGGAAAGTGATCAGTCGTCCACCATTAGAAGTAGCAACAGAAGCCGTAGCAACACTGCTAACTGCATACCAACAGCTGCTCCTCTTCCAATGCGCACTCATCATGGAAGCAACATCTTCAGTTTGGCTTTCACTCCTTCCTGTGATAAAATTTTTTCTGCAGGCAATGACCAGCAGGTCATGCTTCACGATCTTAATACGTGAGTGTTATGACATGCCTAGTTTATTCACTGGTTTTGGACTTCATCTTTTCCTTTGTTCATGTAATATTACATTGTCAATAGTATTTCATGCTAGTAATTAGAAATATTAATTCTTGTACTATGCACTTCTGGTAATTGAATATCGTAAAATTTCATCATAATCTAATCTTCGATCCTAGAGCCAATTTGTCAAAGCCATCTATAGCTTTCTCCTTCAGTAATAGGAGTGTACTTGTAACTTCTGTCCTAGTTTGTTTACTTGGGTGTGTGTGGCAAAACTGTTTATTGCTAGTTTATGTATCTGGGATCTGTACTAGGACTAATTCTTTGCTGTTTAGTGTATTTATGTGTTTGAGCCTAGGTCTGAGGTAGTTTTGTGTACCCAAGGTATCTGTACTTGCACAAGATAACTAAATAAATTCTTGTGATTCTAAATGAATAACCAATTTTAAAAAAATGGCTAGAACTAATTTGGTTGTGCTTAAACTTTTCATTTCGGGCATGAGCAGCACATCTTTAACTTCATTGGGACAGTTTGTTAGCTCAGTATTCAGTATCTATTAAGCTTCTTATTTCCCCAGCATCCTCTGCTTTTTCTGTGTCTCATTAGAGGTATGTGGTCTCATTCATGTAATGTTTATCAGTGCTAAACTTTACTTTGTACATTCTTTACTACTCTTTGCTAGGAATAGTTTTGCCAGAGTTGAATTGAAATCAAAGTCTACCTTACTCTAGAGATATCTACTTTCCCGTATGTGTAAATTTGAACACTTGTCTTAGATTCTAAGTTGTACAGTAGTTTAAACTTTGATTTGTGGTCAGAATTATCTAGTCTAATTCTATTCAAATGAGTTATTTGAGTATGAATATTGTTGAACTCTAATTTTCAAGTATATATTTGATTATAAGTTTCAGATTGACTCTTTGTACACTCTCATCAGAACATCTTCAACTGCCTGACCCATTTTGCCTCATATTGAAATTCTTGTGTTTGTGCCGTGTAGAGGAGACCGGTTGCTCCAACACCAGTACCAAGGTGCTGTGTACTGCGTGCATGTGGACCCCGAGCAAGACAAAGTGTACGCCTCGGCATCAGAGGACGGCTGCTTGTGGCTCACTGACACCAGAGCTGGAGAGGACGCCCGAGGAGGTAATGAGCAAAATCTTTGCTTCAGATTCCTCAGGGAGCATTGTAGGTGTAGAAATTAGAGTTCAGTTAATTAGGGTTGTTTGTCATATGCTTTGGGAGCTGGGGCATAACCTGGAGCACTGTTACTTCACCTATATTTAGACATTCAGGACTTCAATCTTGCATGCCCACTTTACTTTCAATTTTCATGTCTCTGATTTTTTTTCCTCATCTATTTTAACTTGCTGTTTCTATGTCTATGTGCAGGGGTTCCTGTGTGGGAATACACTTTGTGCAGTGATTCGCCGTTTTTTCTAGTCCATATTAAATGGTCCCTTCACTGTGCATTCTATTAATCGCATTACATGTGAATAGGGAGTTTTAAACTTACTAGTAATCCATATATCTTTGCTTGGTATAATAAAAATTTCACTTGTTGTCAGTTGTCAGTTTGTTAGCAACCCAACTGAGCTCCCTCTCTGGTTCGTCTCTCTGTCATTTAGACTTGTGATGAGCCACGTGTATTACTGATAAATTTTTTTGGGGTGATGGGCCTTGGCTTTATTCTATGGATTATAAATTACAAAATGTGGTGATGTTCTGAGGTGTTTTTTAGATACTACAATATGTACGAAGTCAGTGTGCTCGTTCTCATCTCTGTTGATTGACTGCCTTGGTGCAGTGGTGTGTTGGGTTGCTAGTTATGGCTCCTACTGCACTTAAAATTTGAGACGTGTTGTGATCTTTGTAGGTATTTTGAAATTCGTTAATCTTGTTGCTGTTAGTGAACTCTCTTTAACGTCAGTCTCATTGTAAATTTTATCAACTAATGTTGATTTTGACAGTGCTTTTAAACTCTTTCAATGTTGACGTTTAATTTGTATACTTCCTCTAAGCTTGTCGTTTATGTTTACAAACGCTCTTAAATCTTCTTAACCTTAATAAAATCTTCAATCTAGCTAATTACCCTAGTAAATTCAATATTTTAGCTGACGTTCATAAACTCTTCTTAAGATTTTCGTGGATATTTGTAAGCTCTCATTTATGCTCCCGAGGTGTGCCTTAAGTGCCTTGACTGTGAAGAGATTTTCTCACCAGGTAGGACTGTGTTGTCCAACTCCTTCTACGCGTACCACTCGGTCCAGTTCCACCCGCACCAGTCGGAGCTCGTGCTGGCTGCCAACTACAAGGAGGGCGTCGCTCTCTGGGACACTCGACACACTAAACAGTGAGGCTTTGTTTGTCCGTGTGGAGTTACCTCACTTTCTTTACCACGTGAAATGGAGCTGTATCAGTTGAGTGCCGCTAGTGAAATACTCGGTGGGCGTCGCTCACTGGGCAGCTCAACCTTCAGTGAATGTTTGCTTGTGAGGAACTGCTTCACTTTCTTTATAACGTGAAGTAGGGCGGCGCGAACTGGATGCAGTTTGTGAAATGCCATTTATGCAGAGAGATTTTTCACGTTCGCTTTATGAAAAGATTTAATTTTTTGTTATTTTTTATGTATTTTTACGCGTTTGTGAGCTTTTATAAGATCAGATTATGAGCTTAGACTCGTGAAGCGTAACTCGCATATTACTTTACAGACCCAGAGATGAAGGTGCATTTCAGCTTCCCTCATTTTCTTTAAACTTTACACTCGTCTTAGCAAGGTACTGCATATTCTTCGAGGAAGCTCTTCTAAATTCATTATACAGATGCACGCCGCAGCACGCGCAGTCCGCCTCCAGAGTAAAAGCGAGGTTGTCACTCTAAATTTCCACTCCTTATTTCACTTCGTAGTTTTGGCTCAAGCCTTCGATAATATCCTAGCTAGTAATACCTCTAATTATAATCAATACTTGGTGATTAAATGCCTCCCTGACTGCCTGCTTTGCACGGGTACATGTTACTCTGCTGCATCGTGATCAACACCGTATGAATTGAATCTTGTTTTTGGATTTAGCTTTACCTTTAAATCGTTATATTATTAGGGTACGTTTTCTGTATTTTTCCGGGTAAGAGTTATATATTCTAAGCTCAAAAATGGATATGAAATTAGTTCTTGTTCACATTACAAAAAGATGCTTGTGCTCTTCATTAAACAACAAACTCTATCGGTCTCATGATACTGCACGTGACATCATGGTAGCGCACGCCCCGTCACAACCGTTGTAATGTAATCTCAAGAGTTGTAAGTGCTACCAGTGGTTCAGTCCTCATCATGGTCAGATTTATTTTTGCATTTTAAAATTGAAGCTGTGTTTCAACTGTCACTGCAGTTCTCATCTATTTTACTTGAATGCTGAGCGTACTTTCTCATACGGGATATTCCTCGCTAGTGTATTAGTGTTGCTCTCCTTTCTTGCGTTGTAATCATTGTTTGTTGTGCCTTCGTCACCTGATGGACGGAATACATTGAGTAACATAATGATTTTGGTGTCCACTGGTTCTTCTTGTTTTAGGGTCAAGTTATGATTCGTTTGCCCCTGCTCATTGTTGTACGTAGGAATCACCTCCATGCAAATACTCCTGGCGTGAAGCCTAAAATCATTTTCCATTACGCGTGCAGAGCCCTGCTGAGGTATGGCGGTCGGAAGTGCGAGCTGTCTTGCATGAGTGCCACTTTCTGCAACTCTGGGAAGCGCGTCTTTGCCGTCCGTCGCCGTCGGTGTCCCGTGCTCTACTGGGTCAATGACGTCAACGCTGTGGCCGAGGTTGGTCTCTCCCTTCTCCTGCAGCAGAACAGGACCGGTGTAGCTGTCCCCACTTATGTTAACTCCCGTTTTCTTGTAAAGATCGGTTTTTATAACACTGCTTGAACTGGTGCTGTTTGAGATTGAGTCCAGGGATTTTGCAGTGATAAAATACCGTCATGACTGATACGTTCGTTTCTCTTGAGAATTTGAAATGTTCATTAGATAATTTATTCAATTACTTATGGTCTTTTAGCTGTAACTTTAATAAAAGTGACGTGCTCGTTTGTGTGGCGGTGGCTGAAGACAAAATTTGCGCATTGACGCTGCAACTGCGGGCGTGTAGCGCGGGGCGCCGCGTGTGTTCGGGTGTGAGGGCCCGCAGAATCTACACCGCTAAGCCGTGCAGCTCTAGTTGATCTGTTCTTACCCCGCCATTGCTCTCTTTACCCCGCCATTGCTCTCTTTGCCCCGCCATTGCTCTCTTTACCCCACTATTACCCTCTTTACCCCACCATTATCCTCTTTACCCCCCATCCATATGGACGCGTGCCAGCCCACGCCCCTAAACAAGAGAGCAGCATCCTTGCTGGCCCGCCGGCTGCTGTACGCTCTTCACTCCTCAGAGTCTTCTTATGCCTTCACCGGCATGTCGCTTGGAACCCTTTTTAACTCGCAGATTGAAACTAATAGCTCTTCTTGTTCCATTATACTAATCTGTTGCAGTTTGAACATGCTTTATTTGTGTGAAATTTTGGGGTATTGTCAGTAATTGAAAATAATTGACTCGTGTTACTTTCGAATAAAATGATGCAAACTTAATTTAAACTGTTGACAGTCAGTGTAGAAATGGTAGAAAAATGTGTTGCTCCATGGAGTGCTAGTATTTCAAATGGATATTATTTCCTGTGTCTTATGGGGTTCAAGTACTTGCTTTTTTGAGTTTCACCACTATTTTTAGTGTGTCTGGCATATTATTTTAGTTCCTCGATAACTTTCCAAATTTTACATGGAAATTGAAGTCTGAATTTCTATGTGGTTTTGCCATCTGCTCATTCTCCAAGTGTGGAATAGAACTTAGTGAAAATGCTTTGTTCATTGTGCAGTTTGATGCTCCCACGTACTACAACTCGTGCACGATGAAGAGCTGCTGCTTCGCTGGGGCCCACAACCAGTTCGTCGTGAGCGGCTCTGACGACTTCAACCTCTACGTGTGGAGGGTACCTGAGGTGTCCGAGCCCCCGAGTGAGTGGGTGTTGTAAAGCTCCAGTCTGGTGGCGTGAGGGGAGTCTTCATGTTGCTGTGTGTTGTAAAGCTCTAGTCTGGTGGCGTGAGGGGAGTCTTCATGTTGCTGTGTGTTGTAGAGCTCCAGTCTGGTGGCGTGAAGGGAGTCTTCATATTGCTGTGTGTGTTGTAGAGCTCCAGTCTAGTGGTACGGTAGGAGCTCCTTCCACTTAGATACCTTCTCATTCCATTTGTACTTCGCTGTTTTTCATTGATTTCAATGTTCCAGTGTGTACCTACCAAGTGTCGTGTTACAAGAGTTCTGTAAGTATTTTCCAAATGTCAGAGTAGCCCCAATGTCTGCGTTTGTGCAGGTCGCCCTGTGAAGGTGCAGGTTCCCCAATTCACACTTAGAGGTCATCGCTCGATCGTGAACCAAGTTCGTTATAGCCCTGGGCTTGGGCTGCTGGCGTCGTCCGGGGTTGGCAAGACAGTCAAGGTTAGCACCCTTCCTTGTGTACCTGTGCTTGTGTTGAGCTCCCTGATGCAAATGATAGCGTGTTTACCTCCTGATCAAGAGGTCCCTGAGTCGGTACAAAGGAGCAGAGTTCTTCTCTTGGTGAAGGAAAATTGAACACGGCTTTCCTAAAATGGTGGCACATCAGTGTGACCTGGCACGTGGTGCCCGAACTAGTTCTAAAATTTCCTAGGTCTATCTGAAGTTGAAGCCCCTAGAATCATACGGTACGGAGCGCGGTATGCATTGAAAACGAATTATGTACACTACAGCAATCCCTTGACTTCCTTCTGTCTGGAGAGTGAGTCGTAGGTAAAGAAAGATAGTCACTAAATGGTTAAAAACTAATGTAAGTTGAGGTGACACTCACCTCTACGCCACACTGCCTGGATCGTGAAAACTTCGAAGCCGTTTCTGACATTTTTATGAAGCCGCGCTTGGTACCGTATTTGTATATTTTGTATATGACTATTGTGCATTTTCGTTTAGTACATTCTGGGTAATGGAATATTGATGTGTATTCAGGAGAGTAAATTTAGTTGGTTGCATCAAGTATCTGTGAACATACGGTGTCCTTAAGATGAGAGGTTCAACTGTATAGCTAGCGGTGTGCTTGCTTGTGTTCTTTGCATGAGGTCTTGACGTCAGGTTACGGTACACAGTCTACGGCAGTTACGGCCAGGTTTTCGCTCGAGTTAGGACCACTCTTATTTTTCTCTATTGTTTCCTTTGTAAAACGACGTGGTTGGCCGGAAACGTCCTTTGGTAACTCATCAACGGTGATGTAACAAGCCGCAAGCTCCTGCAAATATTTCTGGGATTGGTTATCCGGTTCACTGCTATCGGCTGGTCTACTTAATGAGGGCAGGTTTTATTGAGGGATGTTGAGAGCAATGAAGGGGATGTTGTAGATATGAAGAAATGATCGAAGTATGAAGAACGTTCCTAGATGTGGAATATTTTAGAGTTTGTGAGTGTAAATATTTCTGTGATTGCCCAATCTAACCCACACTGGAGCTTGAATTATTTCCTAACCAGCTCTGCAGCGCTTGCCCACTGCACCCCACAC
>VOMN01137586.1:0-14037 GCA_014899125.1 Orchestia grillus | reverse complement strand
AACACCATAAAATTTGACAGCATTTCGGTCGGCGCAAAGTCCAATTTTGTTGTTCCATTGATACCGGATCGGTGATTGTTAACCTGAATTTTCATTGACAAAGACGATTCCGGGCACACACTCTTATGCATGTGTAGGCTGTCTCCGATAATTTTTTGCAGCTCCTAGACGCGTGGGCTGCCTCTTCGTAGCGAACGAGGCTTTGAAGTCTGAACTAAGCGTCTGGCTTATCATAGATCACTTGAAGAATTCCTTTGATCTTCGAGGCCATCTTTTAGCCGTAAAATTGTACGGTTGTTGTTATGCCTGAGCCGGCTCACGACTTGTGTTTCATGGTGCAATTTTGCGGCACCAACTTCTCTAATTTTGCTCCCCATTCGAATTGGACATGAAGAGTGCATGCGAATAATTGCGTTGGCAGCTTAAATGCGCCTCTTGGTCCGCTTTATGGCCCGCCTAAAATATGACCGCCTCTGGAGTACACAAAAGGTGAAAATTCCACTCACAAAGATGCCTGCACTAATTTCACCTGCCGGCGATGTACATTGCTGTAAGATTTACTTGAAGGCATTATCCCCTTTGCATCACGACAGAATACTGCACGGTTTCAGTATCATAGCCTAAAATATAAGTATTTGTATGATGCGTTGAAATATTTACACGCAAAAACTACCAAGAAGGTGACCTTCAAATGTGTGCGCTTACGTGCAAGCTTGGTACACTATTAGGTTTCAGAAAACAAAGCATATAGCAATAACAATATGTCTGTCTTTGCATCAAAGCTGGTCAGCTTCTCATTAATCTTATTTTTAAGCAGAGCAATGGGAATTCGGTGTAACCCATCAAACCTTGGCTCTGTTCGCCTACTGGGAAATGAGTGTACTTGACTATAGCAAGGATTTGAAGACCTCAAATGAGTTAAAAAGGTCTTCCACCCTTCTTCAATTGCAATCCTCAATGGATCGATGAGTCACTTACATGTATAAATCATTTCTAGGTCGTATTCAGTTCACAAATTTAATTAAGTGAATAGTATGTTTACGCATTTTGGACTAACCCATGGTTTAGGTTGACGCAATAGTTCTTGACTATTCGTATTTATCTTAAGAGAATGCTTAATTTACCAATAGTGACAAAAAAAATCATAATGATACAGGTGTTGATTTAATGTTTACCAAAATAATATTTAGTAATAACAAGTAATAAATACTGCTGATAAATGTAAATAACGACTATTAATTATATGAACCTTGTGAAGGTAAACTTGGTATTAATTAAATGTGACAGCTAGACTGTACATGCGATAACTCACTTGTCAATTACCCGGTGCTTTGAACCTTTGTAATAATTGTGCACGCAACCATTTGCTTACCAAGTGCCCCTTATGCTTTCGTGATAGTTCTGTAATTATCAAATTCAGATAAAAGCTGCCAGGGGAACTAGCGTCAATAGATTCAAGAACTAAAATGCTTGCTCAGGTTTAAAAGCAACCCTTACACGCGTGGGGTCGCATTGGAAACCGAGCTACACTACCTCCACACTTACACGAGCTCATCACTTTGATTGGTGCAGAGTGAGGTGACTCTTACATTTAATGAAAAGGTCGATACAGAAGCGCTTGTGCAGCCCGCAAGCTGTAGCCGTGGCCGACCTGCAGCGGCGGGTAGCACGTACACGGAGGATGGCGCCTGTGCACGTATTGATGACGAGTCTCATTAGAGTTCGCGCTAATGTGCGTCAGGAGGTGTGGGGCGCGGGCGTTCTTCACCATTACCGAGGAGAAGCCGAGCGCCATTAAAAGCACGCAATAGCGTGATTTGGTGCGCTTGAAGGCGTCGGCTGGGTGCTGCCAGCGTCCGTCGCAACCAAGGTAATCCTATGATTGTGCCCTCACCCGCTGTACTTTGGGCGCTTTTATTAGAAGGGCTCGCGCGTGCGTGATGCACTCGAGTAACTTACCCGGAGCTGCCAAGTATTAAAACTTCCCTTGCTCGCCCCTACGCCTCCTCCTGCTGCTGCTGCTGCCCGCCTCACGCGGACTGTGCTGCTACCGCTGCATCTGGCCGCTGATGCTCATGTATTTAATGCAACCTCTTTTGCATCATTCTTACTCCCGTCTCTCTCACTTCTACCTTGCTGTCGCCTCCTTCATGTCATTTACACTCCAGTTGTTGTTTTTCTTTTTTACTATCGCCTCTTTTACAATTTTTCTACCTCTGTTTAATTTAATTCTTCGTATCACCGTCTATTTATGACTTCTTTTATAACACCGTTTCTTTTACATCTGTTATACCACTTTTTCTTGAGATTCTTTTATACCACCGCCTATTTTACTATTTGCCTCTTTTCTATCATCGCCATTTCTACTTTTTTTCTACTACTGTCTCTTCTAATTCTTTTATATAATTCTTTTTTTTACGTCACACGTTATTTCCAAGACACTGGTGTCATTGCACCTGCAAGTATGTACGGCCTGGCCTCAGGTGTCGCGGCCTCAGGTCGAACACTCTCCCCCCTCCCCTCACGACACGTCAGCGTCACGCCTGCCAGACTTCGCAGGCACGAGGGCACGCACAAATACCTGGGTATCATCAGAGGGATCAGCTCACTCCCCCCCCCTCCCCTCTCACTCAAGCGTGCCGGCCATTCACGCCTTCCATTGCCCCAGGATCAGTTCCACAACTCGCTTCAGGTCCCTGAGAAGTCTTTCTGACAGCGCTGTCTTTTTCTAAACTGGCCTGTCAAGTATACCCGCGTGTGCGTGCAAGACTTCGGATGAATCGTGAACCTTCTTTTAACGTAAATTTGTGTTAGGAAGAAGCAGGGGTTTATTCGTTTAAGAAAGCGTTGCATGCAGTCAGAATACTGGGCACATTTTGAAATAAGTCGAGCGCGGCTATGCGCATCATCGCTGCAGGCTTTATTTCTCCGTGCATGCAAGAGCGAGCAGTTTTGTTTCATTCGTGAATTTTAGGCTCAAATGTGAATAAATGGCTTCCGTTCTGCTGAAAATGTTTGCTGGAATGCTGACGCAGAGTGGAACTTGCACAATTTTTTCAGGCTCGGATATGTATGAGAAAAAATTTTCGATGCAGTTTTGAAGTTGATGAACTAAGTTTCCCGCAAGTTTAGATTGAAAATTTAAATATTGTGAACCTGTTGAGTTGAGTTTTCCCGGCCACTCACGCTAGCCGTGATGCATGCTCTGCATTCTGTCGATCGTTATGCCCTGTTGAATGGTCCGAAACTGACGGATTTACGGCTTGTCTCGGGCAATTCCGATAGCTCATTCAGGTGCAGCGCTCGCCCCTCGTGCAGTGGGAAGAAGCGGGGCATTTTTCCGATTACCCTCAAAATTTTGCCTAGTCAGCTGGGTGAATACAAGCACCTAGTCTAAATCTTGCAATTAAATTATATTTCATCTTTATAATATTTATTCACATCTAATGATCATGTAGAGAGTGATTCATGGTGTTTTTTCTGTGAAATTATTCCGTCGGATTATTTTGCTGTCGTGTTCGGTACGTACGTACCCTAGTTTTGTATGTACCTCTAGAATGATGAAACTCTGTCTTCTTTTAAAACATTCCTTCAACATTTTTATGCGAGCTAGCAAGCATCATTCAATGACTTTTCAAGTTTTACTCTTTTCATATGGTGATGTATCTTTATTTTGTTCTCTATAGGTATATTTTCAAACTTACATGAAAAAAATTTAAAAATGACTTTGGTTTTGATTAAATATAAGTTTCAACATCATTCTTCAACGCTGGTCAGCGAAGATCGAGAATCATGGGGACGGAATTTTCGCAACGTGGTTGCCCTGTAAATTCTGCATGTCCTGCGAGCGTCCGCAATGATTTTGCGCTGCAAAGACGACCGCGGCGGAGACGTTGGACTGGCACGTCGTGACGACGCCCGTAGCACGGCGCCTGCGATGTTATCAGTCGGACTCTGTAATAGCGAGTGTCGAACCTGCGTGTTTCTCGAATGTGTGGTTGCCCCCATGCGCAGCTACCACGATGTCGAGAGGAGGTGTTCCCTCAGGGATCACGCCTCAACCTTCATGTTTATGACCTCCACTCTCTTTGCTGGCTTCCTTGCAAATGCCTGCCACTTTACCTGTAGTCTTACGCTGTCTTTGCGAGATTTTATCGCTGAACGCTCATTAACCGTGGTTCCTTGATTACAGACCAATTTACATAATATTTTTGTTACATGGCGCTTCCAGCTCACATTCTCCATGGCAGGTCTTTGCCCCCAATTAGAGTACATTAACACGACCAGTCATTGTGGCTTTTCTGTGGCACTTATGGCGCGACTTTCAGAGCTGCTTCGCATTCTGAATTTATCATCAAGCGCTCTGTGTTAGGGGCCGGGCATGTGATAATTATGGTCACTGCGGCGACAATGTTACTTACAGCACAGCTGCATCGCCATACATACAAATTCTCAGAGGAAATACGTACGGCCTTAACCGCGGGTGGAGACATAACGCCCCGCTAGGCTCTTTAATTAGACCCTAATTACGTGGTCTTTAAGTCGCCTGCCACGTGAAACATCGCTTGGACCCTCTCTCTCTCTGCCCGCCTCTGCATGGCCCTGCCCTGTGTCCCGGCCCTGGTCAGTCCACCGACCACACGCTGTAGCTTTACAGAATGTCTTTGCGTAGGATGAAGAGAAATTTGCGCTACATGAAATGCAATTTGTCCCAAATGTAATGGAATTTGCCCTTAATGGAATATAATTTGCATCTAATGGAATATAATTTGCATCAAATGAGTGGAATTTGTTCCAAATGAGGTACAATTTATATCAAACGGAATGAAATTTGCACCAAATGAAGTGGAATTTGCCTCAAACGAAACGTAATTTGCATCAAATAGAGTGAAATTTGCACCAAATTAAATGGAATTTGAACTAATTGAAGTGGAGTTAGCTAAGAGTACAACTAGATCTGCACAAAATAAAGCTGAATTTTCACTAAGTGAACTTGAATTTGCACAAAGTGAAATTGAATTTGCATCATACAGAACTGAATTTTTTGCACTAAGTGAAACTGAAGTTACTAAGAATGCAATGTAATGAAATTTAATGAAATGAAATTAAATTGAATTCAGTTTAATTGGCACTATTTACACAGGAAATCAATTTACACAGAGTGTTACACAAAACCAAACACATCTTACGCAAAGCGACTTTCATCTAGTGTAGAGTTGTTATTTTAGTTCAGGTAAATTGAACTGCATTTAGTGTGTTCCTTTATGAATGAGATGAATACGCACGCGGTCAATTCACCTTCGTAACTGGCGAGTGCTTTGATGTGATTTAACGCAGCCCTCTCCAGCGGCCCGTGAATGGGATGCTTGTAAAAATGGACTGATTTCCATACTTGAGGAAAATATTCATCTTCTGTTTCTTTCTCACTACTCTAATATACCTAACCATTATAGAAATGTTAACCTATTTAAGATTGTTAAATCATATGAGAAGTTTTGTATTGTATGGAAAATTTTGCATCGAATGAAAAATTTACCATATATATGAGAAGTTTTGCATCAAATGAAAAATTCTGTATATTTATCTCATAGAATTCCAGCGCCTAATGTGCCAAATTATTGAGCTTGGCTAGCTTTGATGAGACTATGCGAGTACGTCCGCACCAGCGCAGATAAGCAAAAACATACATGTGCACTTGCAAGTCTTCATAGTTGTTGATTGATGTCCAAATCATCAGAAAAGATTTTAAAATCTTAAAAATGTCACATGCATGAAATGAGAATAACACCAAATGCTGAAAACTGCGCTTCTGAGATGCAATGCAGGTCTCGCAGTCCTACGAGCAAGACCGTTTTGTACTGTGCAGCCCATATCCACTCGTAGCACAATTATGAGGCATCAACATGGCTCATATTAACAGGAATTACGCTTTGGCTCTGATTCTTTTTGATAAACGATACAGTGATTGCAAGTTAATAAGCAAAGTTCGTCAGAAAGTTCTCCATATGTACATGAAGGTAAGATTTATTAGTCTTTGATGTTAAGTGCACCATTCATATCAATACAGAACAATCTCCATTAAAAGTATACTGCTTCCCGTCGTCCCTGTGCCGCTCGCTCTCTGCATGTCCGAGTAGCCACCCACTGTCTGGCCAGCGCCACCTGCAGAGCTGTGACGATACAAGCTTTAATCCTTCACGGTCTATGTGGATTTCAAAATTCACTTATACAAGGATGCTGCTACTTCTTCGTGAAATGTTAAATGCAACCTTATTGCGCTTATACATACGGTTGCAGCTAGTTTCGCGTATTAAGCGACATGCAGCCTTATCGTTAAAGTAATGTGGTCGGTAAAGGGGTGTTGAATTAAAAACGTAATGGCTTATACATATTTATTGACCTTTTTCTTTCCAGTAAAAATCAACATGAGCTGTCCGGACTACCTGATATTTCCCTTCAATTTTAAAGTATTTATTGTAAATTATATTGAGACGCACTATTGAAACAATTCAAGTACAAGCTAAGCCTTTCGACCGAGAAAAGGATCTCCTAAAGTTGTTATTTAAGTGACTTTATTTCTTTGCTGGACATATAGCAATGGTTCATTACGTGCGATGGGGGAAACTGTTATATACGACGGTCCTTCATTAGTGTAAATTACCAATATTCAAATAAGTTCACAGCGTGTATAGTCTGCGTGGAAGTTCTTTTTATCGACAGAATACACTGAGACCAACAATGAATGATTACTGGCTAGTAACACTTGTTTCTTTATGACTCTTCCCAATTCGTTAACATTTTTAAGCGAAAATTGATTTCCTAACATAAGGCTGCTATGCACATCCCTTTTGGACGGAAGGAAAAATAACAGGCCCTTACATCTTGCTGTACCAAGTCAACATTGCTTGAAGCCGCTAAGCGATATCAGGATTGAAGTTTTTACTACTACGAAATGAGTAACGTTTCTGAAGAGGCTTGTGTTGATATTCTTACCGTGATGTGAAGACCCTAAGTCTTAGGTAATTCACGGTGCTGGTTATTGCGTCATGCCTTGCTCATTTATCAATAAAATAAAGTGTCATTTTACAAGTGGTTCAGATATTTTTCTCACAAATTTCTTACTGCATTTCAAATTTCGTACCCAACATTCTATTTTATGGTTCAAAAATTGGGTGGAAGGCCCTAAAGTTTTACTTGGTATTATTTCTATGGAGGGAAGTATTTCCCTCGAGAATTAGCGGACAACAATTCTCGCACTACTTTACTTGAGAGTGCAATATGATAGCGTGGCTAACAGACCGACCAGCCGCCCGTCTTAATGGAGCTGCAAGGTAAATTGAATATGCAAATGACACTCCCGTTAACGATGTCATATTTTTGCGCCGGCTATGCCGTGCAGTGGGGCGTCAAAAATACGTGTGTTGTACCGGAAGTGATGAAATTCACTTTACCATAAGACAATATTTGTGTACCGTGTCCTCATGTTTCCTGAGATGCTTATTGCAGCAGCAGCAACATGTACAATGTTACATCTGCGTACCGTCCTCATGTTTTGTGGGACGCTTGTTGCTGCAGCAACATGTACAATGTTACATTTGCGTACCGTCCTCATGTTTCGTGGGACGCTTGCTGCTGCAGCAACATGTATGTCTAGTTCGATAGCTAAGAAAAAGAAGTCTTATGAGCACTTTACTCGCTCGGTAAACGGTTTAATTCTTAAATTTTATTATAAACTGTTAGATCTTCAAACTAGAGTTACTTATAAATTGAAATTCTTACCCTAGTGCATCCATTGTGTAGTACACTTGATTACATAAATTCCTTAGACACTTGGCTTCTTTGAATGACTGCTTTGTTCGATGGTGAGTCACCGACAAAGCTATTCACAAATGTTTGTAGATCTGTTGCAGCCCTTTCAGACTTGGACGTTATGCTTCCTATTCGTTATGCTTGCTGCGTGCTGTCTGCAGCCTGCTGATATGTTGAATCAGTTCAAAATTTTCCATAAAGGCGCTTTCAGAAAGCTTTCAATTGAAAGATATTCTATACATATTTTAGCGCAATATGAGCTCTACTTCTCATGTGGTCATATCTATTGGGCGGTGGCGTTTCCATAAAGGCAGCAAATATTGCCATGACAAGCCGATGGGACAAGATTCATTTGTATAGTAATTGCAGTTATTGGGTCTGTCGAGCCCATCGTCATCGGTATTGATGCCTTTGAAGACGACTTTTGGGTGATTGGTTTCGTGCTCGAAATGCTCAATTATTGAAGCGATGCAGCTTTTTATTTTCATTCAGTCCATCTTGATTTACTGCCATGCAGAACAATTAGCGATCTCAGAAAAAATACCTGTTCTAATTGTGCTTCTAGAGAATGCTCTACAAGCAACAGACCCTCATCGAAAGGATGTTCAATGAAAAGCCTTGCTCCTCGGGAACTGGAACGATACTTATTCAAAATAGAAAACTTTGAGTATGTTTAATTGGTTTAGGATTATTTTTAGAGGTCATCAACATGGTGAAAAATATCCGTGAGAGCACGTGTTCACACTCTTAATTCCTAGCCGCAGTTCGAGGAGATATCTTTCATTTTCATTGCAGTGGCTTTGAGATGCTCGTATATTATTATCGCTATTTTTCATTCACAGCTACTTCGCCAATGATGAAATTTTCTCTTAAAACCGAGTAATACGAAACGTTCGGCGATCTCTCGCCAGTATTTGGCTTTTGTTTATTTCATGAACTTTCGAAACACTCTCACTAGTCACTTACATTGACGTTCGTTTGTTTGGAAGTTTATACAATAGTATAAGTAAATTAAAATATTGTATATGTCGATAGAGTTCGAGGAAACTCTCAAAAACCATAGCTTCATTTTCCTAGATTCACAAATTCATTTCTTTGCATGAGTGTCATGGCATTCATGATCCATTATCTAATGAACTTTCCATCTCGTTTCCTTTTGATATCGAATTTCGCCGCTCTTAATCGCGCTGCTATGTATGTAGATTTAGGTCAAAGTTCTATAATTATGGATCGAGTTTCCCTACAAGCCTTGAACTGTTCTTCATTTCCGACTAGAAGATTCCGCGCCTCGCTCTGTGCTTAGGTGCTCGATCAAGTTTCGTTTTCATGCGATCGTATCCTATTTACCGAACAGTTTCCTTTCCACAATTTATGACGCACTCTCTCACTCCGAGAATTGACTTAGCTTTGCTGTGCTTACCTTATGTAAGTATTGCTTTAACGCATCGCAAAATTATATTCCGAAGATTCTCCACGAAAGAGATTGCCTTGCTTCTGTTTTTGCCTGAGACATGCGCCGCTCTGGCGGCCCGAAGCGTGCAGAGCCCGGCCAGGGCTGCGCCAGCACAGGTAGGTTATCCTCTCCCAGCTAATTAAAAGCCCTACATAAAAGTCAAGCTTAATAGCATAAATTTGGTGTGTTGGGCGGTCTGAGAGCGGTAAGTAATAGCAGGGAACCGACGGACGGAAGTTTCTTGATGAGTCAAGTAAAATGGTCTCAGAGTTACTCCTCAAAAGATGAGTAATTTGTACGTTTACTGCAGCAGGTACTCGTAATATGACCTTTTTGAAATTGTACTCCGCCTACTCTCATTTGCTTCTTAAGAGCCATGTGGCTGGGACGGGCCAGCGGCGAGGCAGTCTTGCACCACTGTGAACACAAGATGAAATGAACCTAAACACTTTCAGGCCTCAATTCTTGTGCTCAAAACAACATTCGTAAGTGCATCAGTGCGCACTTTACCCGTGTTGAATACTGGCGGAAAATAGAGCGCCACATTGCACCTTGAAACCTCCTCTGAGCAACTGATCAGGATTTATCTAGAACGTGCAACTATTAAATCCTAAAAATCGTTTGAAGTTTATGTAGACTACAGTCAGTCGACATCTGCCCTGCATGAAAGGGTTAAAATCACCATGGACTTCAGAAGTCGCATGTATTTCTGTAAATGTCACGCTGTATTATACAAAACTTGCTAGCCTCATCTGGTGCTTCAACCGTTTAATTCGTATGAATGATGTGATATTCACTGCGTATGTTTCACACGTAGAGCAGGCCTCCTTACTGAGCTGAGGTGTTCGGAACCTGCATTCGTCTTACACGAACTAGACGAGGTGTCTCAAGCGCTATAGTAATCCAGGTACACTAATCTAATCTAATCACGTTGTAACAATACATTACACGTAAACTAAGCATCACACTTCATTCACTCCAAAAGCCTTTATTGTTTTTCTCATGTTATTATTCGTGATTGTTTAAAGTACTGTACGTGGCCGAGGTGATGTGAACATCACTCGCTGATCACTCGGCCTGGAGCCGTAAGGAGTCCGTGACCGGGACGTGCGAGACCGTGCAGCGCGGATCACAGCGCGCAGGGTTGGTGGGAGCCAGAAACCGTGCGAGTGAGTCCGAGGCTGCACTGTGTTCCATGAGGTTATGTTCTAACTGTGTTCTTCATACGCTGAAAGTTTCATTAGAGGTTCGAGAAACAAGTAAAAATTTATTTGCTTCAAATTTCCATGAGTTTTATTAATGTAAATAAGTCTTCTAAGTCGTAGAGATCATAGCCAAGCATCAATTACATGACGAATTAAGAGTGAAATCCGGCCTTATTTAAGCAAATGGGCGACGTCCAGGGTTCATATGTCAAGAAGATTTAAAGTTCTTCAACTGAAATGGTAGTACGATAACCCAAGCTTTCGCTCTTCAAGCGTAAACAAGGGAAAGAGTCCGGCGAAATTTTTGACATATGGTTGTATGCAGGATACCAGTTAACTCCTATAATTTTGAACAATTCAGCATTTACATACGTGTAGCAGGAATAGACTAAGAAAATAATTTCTGGCACTTCAATTTTGTAGGTATCGATTCATCATTTGTTAGAACTAGGAAAGAGATTGAAATAGATCTATTAAAAATATTTTTGTTACATGAACCATAAATGATTCAAGGGATTTTCTCGATCTTGTGGAAGAATTAGTTGGGGGTTTTGGAAATCTATATGGTAGCCTGTTGGCAGGATGTATTGATAGACCAGTGAATTTGTTGACTTTGCTCTTAGGGAGTATAGGTGTTGTGAAACTCCTTGCCGGACTTATTTCCGTATTTTGCCAATATCAACTCAGGGACATTCTAGACAATTGATTCAGTACACTGCCTCCTTCTTCTCTGGGGGTTGAAATCGCCATGTAAGCCTACCTACACGTTGCAAAAAAGGCTCGAAGCGTGTGAGGATTTCATTCAACCCCCAGAGAAGAAGAAGGCAGTATACTAAATCAATTGTCTAGAATGTCCCTGAGTTTATATTGGCACAACAAGGAAACAAATTAGTCACAGTTTCACAACATTATTACATCCCCTGAAAACGCTCTTCGTAAAGAGCGAAAGCTTGGGTAATAAAACTATTAATTCAACTGAAGAATTTTGACCTTTTTCTGTAAAATATGTGTTGAGACTAGGGTGAGTCTACTAATTAGAGGTTATGTTCTAGTAGATCAAAGAATATTGCTTTTAAATTTGGAAATTAGGACGCATGTTAACTGAATAAAATCATCATCAATATAACTAGAGTGATCAAATTCACCATGGTTTTAATATAGTCACTCAATTTCATACAACAATTTCAAACAGGTACTTACTGACTTCATGTAATTTTCGATGCATAATTATTTGTGTACGCATTCGCGGGACTGAGTCAGACTTAATCACAGTTTATTGTACCTTAAAAAATTGAAGCTCTTCGACTGCTAATCGCAATGAACAGTCCTACAATTAAGTGGTAGATGCTCGAGGCCGTTTTATTAATGATTCATTAGGTCCGTATGCAAATGGTCCAACGGCAAGCTCATTTCTTATGGGCTAGTTCATCCATAGTTACCGATGAAGCATTGTTCTTCCAATCGCAGGAATAAAATGTAAATCATTCGCGTGTTCAGTTTCGAAAACGCATCAACTTTTCCTGAACTGGTATTGTAACAAAACTTAGTTACCGCTTCTCCACAGTACATACGTGTGAGATGAAAAACAAGTGCTTCAATAATCTCTTTGCCTGGCATCGATAAGCCATTATCTGAGCTGCGGATCGCTGATTCTGAGTGGAATAACCCATCTTTCTTGATTGATCCTTCGTTTCATGCACCTCGTATTATGCACCAGTGCACGAAACTGTAGTCTACGCGCATCATAGTCATCAAGATAAGCGAATTGCCTGTTCAAATGCGCGTACCGTTTGAATGACTCATCAATTCTCCACAAAAAAGTTTTATTTATTGGTACTTTTTTCCTCAAATTCGAACTTGTTTGGCTAATCCTACCAACATCCAAGGAATTAAATGATGGAATCCCTCCTCGTCTCAAACGACTCGGCACTCCTTTGACTTTCCGCCGCTGCACTCAGACCGGAATACAACAGTAGAAGCGATGGCTGCTTCGGTGAAGTTCATGAAGACGTATTCCTAAGTAATGGATAAGAAGAGCGTGTATCAGGGGGTAGGACGCTTATAAAACATGTGTTTTTGGTCGGCTCGATGCCGAGGCGCTCGAGTTGATGAACTCGGAATTTCTTTGCTCATTACCAACACCGGCGGGACTGTGTGCAACAAAGGCTAACAATTAAGACGAGACGCTCGGCATGGAATCGATCACGCAACATTGATACAGAGCCTTCAAAAGAACGTGATGTGCATGGACTCTGATATGCAAATTGGGCTCTTCATCTTAGCAGCTTGATATAAACGGCCAACTAATTGGCGCGCCGTGTGTAGCCGCGTCCTCCTCTGCCCCTACAGCGCTCCTCATATGCTCTATTTTTGCCCACTCAAAAGCTTCTTTAATCAAGTGGGGGATGTGTTCTTCTCTGGGGGAAATGTATATAACACGCTATGTGTGAGAGACTCAATGTAGCGGTACCCGAAATCTTAAAAAGCTTATGTTACTCCAATGGTTTCGTGTAACGGTCGTCCTTCCATCGAACCGCTTCATTCCAATCGAGAAAGTGTGATGAAAACAATCTTGTTTCAGCAAAAATATTTGGACCGAGTCATTGGCTGCCGTGGTGTTCCATCACTCGTACATGAACTTCAAGCTTTTGCTCAGTTATAGAGCTATGTTCTTGCACTTGTCACTCACTAAAAACGACAAATATATAAATTTGATGCATTATTGTATAATATAGATTGGATAACAAGACAAAATACATACACAGCATTGTGTACAAAAGTACGTATACTCAGACGTTGCAGCTATGAGTTCCAATACTCTTCTCGGCTAGCAGACTGCAGATTGCGAAACGAAAAAAACAAATTTTCAAAAGTAAACCTTTTTCTCTAACGTAGGAAATAATTCAGCAACTTGTTAGCATAATACACGAAAGAAAGAGGATGAATACACGTATGATAGATATAAGTTGTCAAGAATATAATTTTATTGAAGCAGCTGTGAGAAAAAGTGAAGCCATATGTTCGCTGAGTTGTCGAGTCACGAATGAAGGTATCAGTGAGAGGCAGCTGAATAATATCTGCATCCTTATTAATTTTGAGTAGAGCGTTTTACCATGAGGCATGTGCTGGACAGACCTCAAGGTGCTGGCAATGAAGATCAATGTTCACTATGGGAGAATTGATCTATACTATACAATGGTACGCCAAGTTTATACAGTTGTGGTTTTTGTAAGTAGCGATTTATTTACGCACTGGGAAGATAAACAGGAGAAAGATCATAGACCCATATTCTTCGGTACGTATTCACAAACAGCGAGACTAAGTCAGAGACGGTAGTACGTACGTATTAATGTTAAAGAAACTGGCATTATGACATTTGAGTTGTTCCGTCATTTTTGATGGCCTGGTGAACGGCCATGCAAAACCGAAGGGGCTCTGGAAATAGAGAAAAAACCTCCCTTTAGAGACTTGGGTGTTATCGTCGAGGACAACGGACTATTCCGAGAACATATCGACCTAACAGTCCAAAAATGCCAGCGACAGATTGGTTGGATCCTGCGAGTCTTCAGG
>VOMN01137582.1:0-30832 GCA_014899125.1 Orchestia grillus | reverse complement strand
GTAAGCTTTGCAAAACAATAATTGGACAAACGATATCACTTTGGAAAACTGTTATTGGGTCTGATGAAAATAAGAATTCATTTTTCGTTTTTTTAACTCCGCTCGTAACTCCACACGGTTTGTGGTGGTTCCACAGTGCACGCCACTAGCGCTCTTCATGTCACTGATGGCAGGACGGATGGGGCCACGTGCCATTATTCATTGGAGAAGTCTTTCTACGTACGAAGTGTTAATTCCAAAAACACAAATCGACGTTCTAGCGAGACAACAACCCTAAACACAGGGCAAAATAAACATCCGAATGGCTTACGAAAAAACAAAATCAATGTTCCTGTGTGGCCAAGCTAATTTCTAGATCTCAGTCTTACCGTACATCCAGGGAACACTGGGAAACAAAGCTCATCAGAAAAATCTGACGAATCTTATTGAACTGCAGCATAGACTCGTATACTACCACAAGCTTGCGAACGCTCAAATTTCTTGGTTTGAAATCGTCGCCAAACAATACTTGCCTAAAGATGTTTCGCTATTAAATGGCCAACATCACCATTTTTTAATTTAATAATTTTGTTCATCGCCATACTTGTTTTGTGTGTATACGAGTCATTACGCTAGCAAGACAAATTTTGTTTAATATTTTTACTCTACATTATGAAGTGTAAATACATTCTGAGAGTTCGACGAATGTTGGCTAGCTAGAACTTAAATAAACAAAGAAATCTTATGCTTGTAATTACTTCTGCTCCTCCCACTGTACATTGTTCGACGCGCAGACTAAGACCTAGGACACAACACTGATGCCTACATTTATTCACGTGATAAATATTGTACAATTGAACTCCATGCGACTAACGCAGTCATGCTACAAAGGTTCTACTTACATTGGCAAACATTTCATAATGCAAGGAATTACATAATACAAGGAATACACCTTCAAGTATGAAGCCGATAATAAAATAGCTACGTAACTTTTTTTGGTTCACGTTCCGTTTTGGAAATAATGAAACATAACTGTCATTTATTGCACAGTTAATGTATTAAGCATCATGCAAATGTACATTGGGGTGCAGAAGTAATTGCACTCATTAAATTTCCTTTTTTATTGACCATCTCGCTAGCCAATATTCATGGAACTCACAAAACGTGCATTTATAATGTAGAGTAAAAATTCTGAACAAAATTGCTCCTTTTCAAGTATATGAACTCATCCGACTATATAATAATAGCCCAGTGCTGCTTGGTTCGTTGGTTGATTGGTCCTTCCACCCGTCCGTCCGTCTGTCCATCCGTACTGAGTTAATAGCGAGACTGTCAGCTGAGGCAGTCCGTGTCAGTGACACTGGAAATAACATTGTTTCATGTCCGAGTTACCGTAAATTAGAGGGCATCTTAAGAATTTCATATCATTTGCCCCTCCATTTTTGGCGGTTCGCGTCCGCTAGTAGATACGTAAAACATTGATGGCGCCGTACAAAAGTATTCAACCAAAATAGTTTCCTATGTTTATGTTGTTGCAAAACCTTTGTTTGCAACTGCTGCTCGGAGACGGTTTTCATTTGATGAAATTAAGCATTTAATTCTACATCTCGTATCTGCTTCAGTTCGTCAAGATACATCGGTCTTCTCTGATGAACTTTCTTCTTCAGTGCACGTTGACCAAAGATGTTCGGTATTATTGAGATCCAGCGATTGGGTTGGTCAAGGCAGAACATCGATTTTATTTTCCCGAAACTATTCGTATGTTAATTTAGCTTTGCGTTCGGGTCGATATCCTGCTGGGACGTCCATCCGTGTTTTTGTAATAAGCGCTTCGCACTTGGAACAAGACTTTTTTCTAATATTTGACAGTACATCTCCCCATCTATCTTCCCATTAGTGATATGAAGTGCACTAGTGTCATGTGCTGCGAGACAACCCTAAAACATAGTCCTGCCGCCTTTGCAGTTGCATAACGCCTCTCATAGGCTGTTCCTTGAGTCTATCAAAAATGATGAGCAGATTTACGACCAAACAATTCAATGTTAAAATCGTCAGAACAAATAACAGTCATCCAAAATGCACGTCCTCTTTCCAAGTGTTTTTTTGTAAAGTTTAGACGGCGTGCCACCTATGTACTCGTATTTTTGGCCGCACGGGAGTTTTCTGGGTGTCAAATATCTGATTGCATTGCTGTAAAGTTCTCTACTGATGGTTCTTTCACCCACTTCTGTCCCAGGTGCTTCGAGATCAGTTTTTGACTCTGGACGATTCATCACGGACTTCTTTTGAACATTCCTCATCAAAAGTCGACCAGACCGAAGATTGATTTTCCATGGAGCAGTGAACTTTGTAAGTTAATTAATAGTCGAGTCATATTCCTTAAGCTAACGAATGAATGAACTAACGATAGAGTACGACACATTAACCGGTCTAAAACTCTTTTTGTATGATATTCCTTCACAATGAAACTCGATTATTCGCTTCTGTAGATATTGTAAAACTTCTATGACTGTTGGAATGACGTCCTTTATGTGACCGTATTCTACAACGGCTTATCTGTGAATAACCGTCCAATTCCACGCAGAACACAAGGTGATTTTTCTTTTCGAAACATCTGAAGTGTTCTGTAAGTAATTGAGATACGATGTGACGGGTAAAATGAAGCAAGTACCGTGTAAAGCTTGTTTCACAGCAATGGATGATACTTTTGCCCCATACCATTTATGATTTTTGTGCGTACGAAGCCTTTTACTTGTGGAGTTCCACAACTTTGCTTCATGATTTCACTTTGTTAACTAGAATTATTTTCTGTTTAAGTTTTAAGTACGTTGGATTGATTGAAGTTTAATAAAGAAATGATTTCAAAGTGATTACTNCACTGTATATGATAGCATAAGTATGTCGCATACACAGTATATATGTTCAGTATGATTAATTTCCAAAGAGGTACGTCACACACATTAATGAATTATTAAATTAAACAAGGAAAGTAAAATAAAATAGAATCCATCTAGAAAATACGTAAATTAATGAATTATTTATGTATGAATAAAAAAGGAAACATATGGCGCCTGTTACGGTTACTTTTTTAGCACACATGGAACATATATCACACTGGTTCATCACAATACGTTCAATAAACTAGCAATGTAACATTTCTACACTTAATATTGCACCTGTGTCGTCACCTGCGCACGATCACTCGCTCCGTAAAATTGACAACTTTCAGTTGCGAAGTTTGACAGTTAACTTTTTAACATATCTAGACTGGTATGAATACCTACAGCACAGAAGAGCTTCTTGAAACACGCAAGACATAATCTGCAGAACAAAAAGTAACTGAAATGTAGAGCAGTAAAGAATTTATCATGTTTTTTTGAATGCTCTACGGTTAAATTCTGCTCCAATCAAGCCGTAAGTTTGCGTCTAAAAATCATATTCATTTTTGCTCTTTTGAGATGGGTAGAACTTGATTCTATCCTATCTTGGTTGTCGGACAATAAGAATGTTAAACTATGTTTCGTGATACAGTTGCATGTTATTGCTGAGGTATTTTAACAAATTTTGCTATTTGTTGAACGAATTTTTTTCAAACTCTATGCAATATAGTAACGAGGCGAACATTACGTTTATTTAGACGGCTCTCATTTCCTTGCTTTGCAACGATAACTCTTTATACGGAATGCAGGATTCCAGGGCAGCTCAAACAGTCCTTGTTTAAGCTGTTCCATTTTTTTGTGCTATAGTCGATATTACACATCGCTTTACACATTAGCTTACACATTACTCGTCATATTCGTGCATAAAATATTCCACTTTACGTCGAAAAATGCACCGGCACAGGTTTGTTTGGTTTAACACAGGATAATGGTAACTTTTGCAAAAGTAGGATACTGTTCAGAGCTTCATATCGTCAGTATTAATTGTATCGTTCGTTTATATTTCCTTTTATAACGTGCTGGAGGTGGTTCCGAATGAAGGATCACCACCCGTTAGAGTTAGCACAAGGATAAGTAGACATAGTGACGGAGTTTGGATGGAGCCTAAAGTCTTCATTCAGTCGTTTAAATAATGTAGAGTTCTTTGTCCAGTATTGGTCAAGACGATTCTTGAAAGTATTCACAGTGCCAGCAGAAACTATGCTTTGAGCTTGCCGATTCCAATTGCTAACGATTTAAAAGAGGAAAGAAATTCTGGGCATGGGGTGTTTTGAAGGTTTTTCTCATTCGTTTCCAGCCGCTATTTCTGGTATGAACGTAATTGTGCCTTCGAAAGAGCCCTTCTGGGCTGGCGTCGTTGAAGCCATTAAGGTATTTGTAGGTCTCTCATACTTGATCTTGCAGTCTTTTTGCTTCACGCAAGATTAGTTCAGGCTGCTGAAGACGCTGTTCATAGCCGATGTTACTGTGTGGCAAGGGAACTGCGATCGGACCAATATTCTACGTAAGAAATCTTACTGGTGGATGTTACTATCAATTGCTAAGAGAAAGAATAATTCCTGAACTCGTAACAAGCTACGGGGATCTGTTCAGTAAAATTTGGTGGATGAAAGATGGAATACCTTGTCATCGAAGTATTATTGTTAAAAATTATTTGCGAACCGTCTTTCTAGGGTGAATAATAACAATGGGATTTGAGCCAAATTGGCCACCTAGGTCACCGGACTTTACATCCTGTGACTTTTTTGAGGTTATGTCGAATCAAATGTTTACACATCCCCACCACAAACTTTAGACGAGCTAAAACACCGTATTACTGCTGAATTTGACGCGCTAAAGAGACAAATGTCAGAAATATTTCAACGCGGTTGGCCGGTAGGTCAAATAGTATCTTATGGTCCATTTTATTTTCACTAGAAATTTTACTTCTCTAAATTTGACGTTTATTACAGTCATTTTGCAGTTGAGAACAAGTTTCTGCATCAAACTAAAAAAAGAAGACTAAAATCGGCTAATAAGTTAGTATATTATACACTTTTAAAGCGAGCGTTCGTTTATTTGTGTGAGACACCCCGTATAGATCTAACACGATCTTAAGCGTCTTGAGGAGTTTATTTTTTGTACGCGTTTTTATTATAAAAGAACCTCTCAAAATTAACTGACAGATATTTCGCAAGAATTCTTCCTCTGATCATCGGCCGCTCCTCCTGAACGCACTTCCTTCTAATTTTGATTTTACAAAAATCAAATTGGTGTATCCTAGATACGAGCCGGCAACATGGGTTGTTTCGCCACAGTGTACATCGTCCTCTGAAGACGGTCACAGTAAATTTGACCGAAAGCTAAGCAAAATAATATTTTGTCGATTATCCTTGCGTATAAATTTGGAAAAAAGGTAACATTATGTTCTAAAATCTGTATTCAAAATTTATAGATTCCAAATCAAGAGTTCTACTTGTTTTGTTGCTTTGACGCTGTTTTCCATGTGCTTGTCATGCTTGAAGTTTGGCGAGATAGTGACACTAAGATACTTTTGTTACCCTTTTTATTTCATATGCCTATCGATCATTGTAAGTTAGAAGTACCGGTCAGTTGTACCACCGTCAGTTGTACTTATCAACCTTGAAAATTCACTTACCAGTTTACGGTCCATAGATGCAAACGACTGAGATCTGCTGGAATGGTGATTCTGTTGCGCCCAGTGACAGAGTTTCATGCCGGCAGCGAACTGGACTTTGCTCTTGATTCCGAGGTCTGAGTTGTTGAGCTGCATCGTCGTAGGGCAGCGTTGTTCTAGAGCTGTGTTGTGGTAGGGCAGCGTTGCAGTAGAACAGTGCTGTTCTAGAGCTATGTTGTTGTAGAGTAGGCTTGTTGTAGAGCTGCATTGATGAAGAGCAGCGTTGCAATAGAGCAGCGTTGCAGTAGGGCAGGGTACTGTCTAACAAATGTAACGCTCGTGAACGTTACATGAACTAAAGTAGCTATTTCTGAGAAACGGTCTGCAACTCAGTCGCAAAATAATGGTCTATTACAAACCAGAATCGTAATAAAATGGGAGGGGGTATAACTTTTCAATCTATGCTCTAAAAAAATGAACTGCATATTCATGTATCATTAGGAGGCAAAAAAAGAGAATGAAGACGTGAATAAGCGCCTCATATTTAGGTTGCAGTACGTTCAACCGATATAAATTGTTCGATTATTTTCAAACTATTATTAAATTCGCACGTACTACGTCACACGACGTCGACTTTTGGAGATGATGAATCACAGAAACTGAAAAAAAATCACGCTCGAAAATAGGTTTTCGGAATTAAACTGTTGATGCTACATCAGTTAAAACAGAAATTTCAAGAACATCGATATTCATTTAATGTGCAACTCTTTTTATATTTGGACCCTTATTAAAGTGAATCGAACATCGAACTAACTGCCTGAATACGGACTAGTTGGTGATGCACCTCTCTCGTAAGCCCGGTTCATAATGACATGAAAATTGACAAAATGCATTACGAGATCAAACCAATAAATGGCCTGAGAGATGTGGTGCTATTGCCCTTCTTTAAGGGGGGAGGTTATCCTGGAGGTTCTCTCAGGATAGAAATTATGTTTGATTGCTTCGTTTGCATGACATTGTTGGCGACCCGGAACAAATAGCTACGAAAAAAGTACGCCTCACCTTACTCGAAAAAGAACAAAGAAGATCAGTTTTTCAGAGCCAAATAAGAATATATTTTCGTGTCATCAGAATTGGAAATCCGAGGGTTGCAGAAAAATCAACCAAGAACAGCTCGAGTTCCTGAAAATTTCTGTGAATTGGCTTGAGGCTGCAAAACATTGTACTTGGGCTTACGGAGATCGTAAAATATTTGACGACAGAGACCAAGGCACAATTGTTCAAAGCGCCACAGAACGCACTACCTTACTTCCGGACATCCCAGTTCAATTTCAGGGAATCAACACAATATCGAAGTATTTTTCCAATGAAATTCACAGAGAAATTATATCCTGTCTCGCACTGAGACTCCTGCTCGTAGTGCACAAATGCGCCCAAGAGGCAGCAGAAAAGCCGTTTGGACTGATGCAACACTCGGGTAGGGAACACGATGATCGCGCTCCCAAATGCATCCCTGTGTAGAGGGCTGCATGTGACTGCCATTTCATTCTCAACAACATAATGCTTGTAGGCCTGTTTACCTCGGCGTGCATATTCAAATTTTCCTCTGCATCGTAAAGGTTCTAATTTCTTTTAATATTTTTTCTCTTTCCATGAAGGCAGTTATTCGAGTAACAGTTAATGTATGTCACATCTGCACCTTGTGAAGTTTCTATACTTCATAAACATAAAGAAATCTAGATTCTTGTACCATGCAATTTAATGTCTTTCCAGAAATAAAGATCACTCCTGTAATTACTCTAATAATTACTTGTAAATTAAATGCATCAATACAAGCAATTCATTTCCTCCCGGCATTTCTGTGTGTATTCGCTGGGGAGACCAGACGGTGCAGTAGCTTTTGATCACGGTTTGCACTCGCTTGTTTCTTTCCTGAGCTCTGTAATTTCTTGCAAAAAAGTATGCAGTGAAGTCAGGGCTCTTCTCTGACTTCACTGGGTGCATTTCTCCCATTCAAGTTGCTTTAGAACTCAGAATGTTTTTTTATAAATTCTGCAGGGGGACAATTATGCAAATGACATTGTATATATCGTCCTTTCGTACATGTACCTGAATGTATGGGAAAATGCGTGCGATAATTGCGCTGAGCGCGACCGTCTTTCCGCCGTGGCAACATTGACAATTTAAAAAATAAATTCAGAAAGTAATATAAACTGTACCGAAAGTAAATATTCTAATACGGTACTGAGTATATAAATTGAGAAGAATTACAGAGTAGATATAACAGAGAGTGTCAAAATTTCAAAGGAAATTGAAATCCAATTCGATGCGACGCTATCAAAAGAGAAAATGAACACATCAGGACAACTAAACGTGCCACGAATTACCTAACTGTTGATACAACTTAAATCTACTCAAAATCAAATCGATTTCAGGGAAGAAAAGGGCTGCATAAAATTAATTAAAATTGTGGAAACGTAACGGAAATTGAAGAGAAATTAAGAAATAATGAAATGGAAATGAGACAGAAATTAAACAGAATTGGCACAGAAATGAAACTGAAATAGAGGCATATCAAATTTTCGAGAGCGTGAATGGGCCTACGAAAAGAATTCTCCCAAGAAAGCACGAGAAAGTCTGACAAATTTAACATCTTTTGACGTAGTGAACATTTCTGTAAAATCTATATTGAGAATAAAAATTATGTTTTCATTGCAGAGACAACTTTCTGATATACCTGCTCATTATATATGACATTTACACATTTATTTGTACGAAAAACATGTTTTGCGAAGAATAAAGTGAAAGATCAACATCTGGATGATGTTCGCGAACAGCCCAGAGAAAGTAAAGCTTATCAGGCTATTGATATAAACAGCCAAATTTAATCAACTACCAGATTGTAATCAAATTAAATGTTTTCGAACTAAACTGACATTAATGCTGAGAAGTAATGTGACAATGTTAAAACTCTACCTATTGTCTCTTAAAAGTTGCTACTGAACAAGTATCAGGAGAGATATGCACAGCGGTTGTAGATACAACTAAGTACCAAAATAGAATTATGAAGCCATTACAGAATAGCTTGGCCACAAAAACAAGCGAGTGACTTTTCAAAGGAACAAAACAAAGTAGAAAACGAAATGCCAGTGTCCGAAACTTCATTCATGAATCTTTCAGAATTCAATTTCTTTCAATGAAAGATGATCAAATGAACACGTGGCAGGCTCAATACGCAACAACAATTTTAGGAAAACGCTTTTGCCAGTCGATTGCACGGCCTTCTCAAACCTAAAAAAATCTAACAAAAACCTGGACAACAACAAACGCTTCTGAAAAATCTGACTCAACCTCTCAATTTTTTCCTGCCACCGCCTACGTTGGCGACTAAATCGAAAAAAAGGTTTCATTTCGTCTTGCACGAAGGCATGATACTGCAGCGTGAATTCACTTCTTTATGATGCGTTTATTTTGATTTAAGAATTCTGCTTTACCGCAACTTCATTTTGCTTCAAAAATCCCTGTCGAAGACGACTAATTTTCTATTTGCAGCGGAAAAAAGTAACTGGATATTTTTTGAGTCAATGATAGTGTGTCTTAGTACGTCTGATAAAGATATGTTGAAGTAAAGTATCATTTACGATAAGAAAAAACTTAAAATGATGCAGCTGGACGGAAATGGGAAGTATATGAAGAATATGAAGAATAACACAACGTAAAGTTTCAGCCACACAATTTTTTTCCCACGTAAATGTCAGCGAAATTTTTATGTGAAAAAAATGTCCATCATATTTTTCCGGATAAGTTTTTCCATCAGCCGAATGCCTCGCCTACGCAGAGCGATGCTGTGAAAGAAAACTCGAGAGGAAAATTGATCCATGTAGTGCCGGAAAAAATAAATTCACGATGAAAATGTTCAGCAGACACTGAGGAGACAGTCAGTGAATAGCAGATCACAAAGACCTCTGATGACACACACAAACTCGCTGGTTTCTGTGATGGAGCGCAGCGTGGGAAGCAAGTTCATCAATGGAACGCGATGAGCGTTTGAGTGATGTGGGAAGAGTTTATAAATGTAGCAAAGTTGATTGCTCATTTCGCGAGCTGACCTTGGTTTTAATGAGGCAAGTTGGAGTCTTTCTATTTGAAATGTCTAATTAAGCTTAGACTCTGAACGAGCAATCGTTCATCTCAAAATGATGAAGCGTGGAAGCTAATCAAAAAATAGCGAAGATATGATAATGAGCTATGAATGAATAATTTTAGGTACTACTGGCTCTTATTGTTAAAAAACTAATGACCTCAGTTTCTTTCTATTGAAGTGATTGCATTGAAATTAATTAAAAAAGGTTACCGAGCTAATTCCAGCTATCTTTTTTGTTTATTGCAATTAAAAATCCGATTATTTAAACCATCATTATATCAACTCGGCCTCAACCCTCAATCCCTGACAACTGCCAGACCTTATCCTGCCGCTATCACCCATTCGTCATCTTGACACAAAATCAACGACTTCACAAAGAAACCTGTCTCATCAGAAGTTTTCATACCTCGATCCACCAATAGACGTGATGGTTTGAAATGTAGCTGAAGTGATGCAGCAGTTGAAAGCAATTTTTGCAGTCTGCACCTTGCTGTACACCTTGCAGTCAGCACCTTGCTGTACACCTTGCAGTCAGCACCTTGCTGCACACCTTGCAGTCAGCACCTTGCTGTACACCTTGCAGTCAGCACCTTGCTGCACACCTTGCAGTCAGCACCTTGCTGCACACCTTGCAGTCAGCACCTTGCTGCACACGCACCTTGCAGTCAGCACCTTGCTGTACACCTTGCAGTCAGCATCTGATTCAGATTTTTTTAAAAACTGAACAGTCAGATTCACTGGCGTCAGCACAGCACGATGTGCTTCCCACACATCGACGAGGTGAGCGCTGTTAAAACCAACGTTCATTTTGAATAATTCTTCATTCAAAACACTGCGTGGTTTTCAACGTGACTTTACGAAGGCAGGAACACACATGAATAGCAAGAACGTAAATAAAATTTCAAAATCAATCGGCATGGCAACAATCGTACCAGTGGCCAGGTAATTCAGAAAAGAACTAATATTTTTTTATTTAATGCGAAATCGAGATGAAATAGAACTTGCAGTGAAATTCTTTGCGTTGCAAACCTAATGAAATATGTATTTCGTATACGTTATTTATTCAAGTTTCACGAGTTAAAGCAGGTACGAGTAATAGCGTCGATCGAAATTATAAGCCTCACTCATTTTACAAGAAATGATCCTTGGACTTTGTCATTACGAACGCTGAATAAATAAACAGTTTTTACAGGTAAACGCTATTGAAAATGGATGTTCTCAAAATGGATATAAAAATAACGTTACATTTGAACTTCAGATCACTTAGGGTGAAGAGAAAGCTTCGATTTGCTTCAGAGCAAAACGGTAAATCTGCTCTACACCAAATTTTATTTTTAAAACCTTTTGGATAAAACGTGACATTCAATACAAGTTCACTCAGAGAAGTACGGTAAATAACGCGCTTTCAATCATACCATGACCCAATTCCTGGCGAATGAGCTGCACGGAAACTCGTTTTTCTCATTTCAGAGTATGATTTGACGAACGTGTCATCAGATTTGTCATCGGTGTCATCAGATTTGACGTACGTGTCTTCAGCTTTGTCGTACGTGTCTTCAGATTTGTCGTACGTGTCTTCAGATTTGTCGTAGGTGTCTTCAGATTTGTCGCACATGTCTTCAGTAACTCATTTGTTAAACGTTTAATAGTTTATGAAAAGCCAGAACCGGTGCCAAGCTAGATGCTAATTAGGAGCGAGGCGACACACATTCAGCCAATTTAGGGTTAGTCCAACCTAAGAATGCACGAAATAGAAACGTTATTGGAAAATATACTGTCAAGGAACCGCAGTGATGAAGTGGAATAACCCTCAATTGATCACAGCGCGCGTGCTAAGGTCTTAAATTATTGCAACTTGAATGGGGCTGCGGTCTTCACCCGCATGTAGAGCGCTAGATCGGATCTGGCGAACAACCACTTATCTTTTTATTTGCTTCCCCTTAACATGTTCTATATGTATCCTATGACAAATATTTTGTTTTTTATTTGGGGCTTGATCTCGTTGACACCGTTCAATGCAGGGGACAACTGTATAAGGGAAGGGGATACCAAATTAAATACAAAGAATGTGACATTACTTTGTTTCTAGAGAAAACTTTCTCCTTTGTGTAGGGGTCGCTTGTAAATTAGATACCAGAATGATAACTATACCTTCAGGTTTGAATAGACGGAAATTTTTTATGCATAAAAACATGAACATTTTCTATTTTATCGAGAAATGAGTACACTAATTTTCGACACACAATGCTGAAAAAAGTTAAACTGTACATAAGAGAGGGTCACGCTGCACTTCTGAATGCAGAAACCACTAAGGAATGTCGATCTAAAGATGGACCTTCTGATACGATAGTAATAAAATTGAGAGAATTTTGTTTTTGATACTTAGTTTCTTTTGAAAAAATTATACAAAAGTACGGGAGCATCAAAAACACGGCGAAAACTGTGCTCAACAGAGCGAGCAGCCGCAGTAACATGACCATCACCCCGGCACCTGTGACCCAGAGGACAGTACGGAGCGTTACCGGAAGGCGTGCTAAGGAATTAGCGGCTGTCGTTCGACGCTCGGGTGGAGACTCTCGAGTTTAAAATTCTGTCACGAGCGAGTGAAAGTTTTGCTTGCAATTACCAGCTGAAAAATTGGGGAGTTTCTCTCTAGCATTTTAAAATTATGACTTGAATTTGAAGAGTTTTAGTTGTCTTTTGACTTGTGGAATATTTTAAAGGTGAAGCTCGCTCGTCAGTTAGTCTTTGAAGCTCTAATGAGGGTAAATTTGGATCCTACGAGTAATTTTTGTGACAATGCTTTGCTAAAATAATTCATTTAATTGTTAAAATGAGAGCCAATGATAATTGCTTTTTGACTTCGGTAACCATTGAAGTTCACAAAATTCAGAAGTCTGTCATGCAGACCACTAATGTTGATGTTCAAAAGTTTCCCGGGCAGAAAATACGAGTAGTTACTTTTTACTAATATAGTGTAGAACCACCACGAGCGCGAATAATGACGGCAATTCGGCGCTACATTGAGTCTACCAGTATACAAGTATCGTAACGTACACCTGCTTGATTTCAAACCACTCTTTTATCAACTGATCTCGTTGTGCGGCAACAGTACTCGTACGTGGAAGATCTTCTCGACGTTCAACTTTTCGTTCTAGGTGGTCCTAAAAATATTTTATTAGGTTTATAGCTGGGGACTTATGAGGCGAATCTAAATTTCTGAAATATTTTGAATGACTGTCGTGTCCATTAATGACAGTTCTAGCCTGGTACTAATGGCAGTTATCATCCTGAAAGATAGGCTAAAAAATAAGCTTTTCTTCATTCAGATATTGTGGAAATGGCAAAACTTGGTTATCTAACAGCTCAATGTAGCCCTACTGGTTCACTTTGACAAATCTTCAACAAGAGGACCAACTTTTGTATAGTTGAAACAACTCCAGAATAAGATAGACTCCAATCCTAATCACATCATCCCTTGCGCACAGGCCTTGTCGAAGGCTTTATTAGGTCTTCGATGAACACGACGGTAGGCTTCGTTGCTGTAGAGAGAGAATCATGATTTATCTGGCCACACGGCACTTCTCCACTCCTCTACAGTTCAATGTGCGTGTGCTTTTGCCCAGTTTAAACGAGTGGTCTAGTTTGCAGGAGATAGCATTGGTCATCTACGAGCCACTCAGTTCCATATATCTATCACGTGGAGTTCCCTACGAAGAGTTCGTTAAGAAACAGCAAGAGAAGGACCGTCATAGACGTTCCGCAGTAGTTCTATCCAAAATGCAAAACGATTCCGGTCAATAAATCGGGACAATCGGCGCCGGTCCCTATAGGTTAGAATTTTCTTCCGATCGCAATTTGAATTTAATTGCCGTACGTACCAGATTGTTTTCATTGTTGATAGACCTGTAAACATAGCAGTAGGAAACACCTGCGAATCCGCTACTTCCTTTACTCGTCATTTCTAAGCCCGACCAAATGCAATAGCCTGTTTTTGAAATTCCTAGACGTTTTACATGCGTTCCATCGTTGAAGTGCAACAAAAGCCAAGTCAATTCCTTGCGAGCTTTGGAGGATACTGATACCTGTTCACTTCTTGCGTAGAACCTAAGCTTTGGTCACATCTTTGAAAACCAAACGCTGAACGCAGTAAATAACGGGAGCTCGAAAAACAATAGGTGATTAATTTCTTGTCCGGGGAGGTTATTAACGAGTTAACATATGGCCGTAAGGTACAATACTCGAGGGTCTCCCGTATGCTCTTTCTGCCAGTGGCAGCAGATGTCGTCATGTTTTAGATAAGAGGGAGAAACTATAGAGCAGTAATGAATTAACAAGTAATTAATTTTTCCACAAAATTGAAAAAAAAATCAGTAAAATTTATCTCAGATTTTTTGCCTTCTTTTCATTTAAGCCCCAAAAAGTCGAACCTGAATTGTCGAACTAAGCCATTGTTTACTCATGAAAATTTTTTTAAGTAGAGAAGATTTTCGCTTCATATTCGTAGCATTTTCAAGTTCTACAGCTCAATCTTCGAATCGTGGAAGAACCAGTGGCAAGCTCATTAAAAGAATATTGAGCATGCGATTCGAAACAAAATTAGCGACGATTTGTGTGCACAAGTTTGCAAGACACAAAACGCAATTCCGAAATTGTGCGGAGTGAGCGGATTTTCTACCACGACTGCAACACTTCTGAGCTCAGAGAGCACTCGAAGAAACTCTGAACTAGTGGAGCTAAGTTTCCTTGTAGGCTCGAAATAATCAGCATAAATTTGAATAAAGACGCGCAGTGTAAGGAATTCCAGCAACCAAAGATGAAAATTGCGGTCGGCAATTGCACTCCGAAAAAGAAAGCGCTCTACTTTGAATTTTTCTTGATTTCTGGAATACATTATAAGGGATTTCCATAATTTTAGATGATTCACATTGGAAAAAGAAAATCGCCGTAGGTGCTACTCGTTTCTTGAGTCGAACTTTTGACATGTTTTGCCAGCTAACTTGGGTTTCGCTCGGAATTCCTCTCTTAAGCCAATAAAAAGGAATTGAAAATAAAAAGAAAACGTAGAATTCAGATGCATTATATATTTACTTTTTAAATTATATAGCTTTGTGTTATCATCACGTATGTGTGGTGACATCATGGCGGCCGTACGGACACGGTTAACTCTTCCTTAGCAAAGACATCTGAACACATTTTTATTCAACTCAAATATTTAACACGTTGACTCCGAAGTGGGTAATATATGGTACGAACGATCATCTAACCTAACCTAGTATAACCAAAGCACTATCATGTATAAATACAAATTTTTGAGTTTTCTTCAACTTTGTGTTCATCAATCGAATAAGCTAGTTCTGATTAGAAAGAAAATTAATTGAGTAACCAAATTTGTGAAACCAAAATCTTTCATTTTTAAATTCACAGTAGAGATATTTGTCGGCCTGTAATTTTACCTGTGTGGAGAATCGGAGTCAACGTGTTGAGTTGCATGCGAATGAATGCGTCAAATTTTCGATTCAAAACAAAGACAGAAACCTGACCACGAGTTTACTCGTCCTTTCTTGACCTTTCTCGGAACAAACCGACCATTCCCGAGCAAATAAAGTCGGCTTAAAGTTGTGCGATTTCACCAGAAAAACTACCGAGGAAAGGGATAAAAGTAGATCAAATAAACTCATTGTTCACGATATTGATAGGAAGACAATTGAAAAGTTTGTGAACAAAATTGATCACAAAAGCTACGCTCTGAACTACAAATTTCTGAAGATAAAGGGACTCAAATAAACAATCCTAGGAATGAGGAGGGTTTTAATATCGATGTAAATGCACCATTCGGAGCCCCCATTCCTGGAAGAATTGTAGACCCAAGTCCAAGAGCAAACTTGTTCGCCGAGGCCTGGCGTATTATTCATCAAGGATGGTCCTTAATTTTGCTGGTGGCACTGACCAGCATACAATCGTGGCCGCTAAAATGCGGGCCGTGGGGTCGTTCATCACGTGGGTGGCGATATTTCAGATACCGCACTACTCTGAAAAATTGCTCCTAGAATTCTTCACAAAGCTCCAGGCTCTCGGTTGCGTGCACGCATCGCTAATGCGACTGGAGAAGCAGACAAGTCGTGGTTCGATTATTTAAGCTTTATGATGGAATCATTTCCACTATCAGTTTGATAAAAACCGCTGGTATGTAGATGTGAAATGATTACTGATAAACCTGCCGATCATTCCCTCCTCAATCTTCACAGCGCATTTTGGCATTTAGCTTGAAAATGAAGCATTTAGCGAATAACCGAAATATTCATCCCACTGATCAGGAATGTACGTTTGTAGTACTGGAAATAGCGGTGACTTTCATTCTAACCGGTCAATTGAGTTGTTAATGTGTATTTCATTTTTACATTTCCTTTCGTTCGAGTTAGAAAGGGTCAAAATTGTTCGAACGTCACTTGTGGTTCTCCGAAAAAGGAAAATTCTACACTTACTTCGTTGAAATACATATTCTTCTAGATTCAACTGTACACCAGAAGAAAATAATTAGCTTTTCAAAATTTTCAGTTCACAATTAAAGTACTTATTCGTGATAATTATTATCCTCAACGATCACCATATTTCAACGCGCGATGTATATTTAATTTCAAATTCAATTCAGTTTCGGAATTAAATATTTCGGATGTATTAAAAAGAGTATATTTCACCAGCATGTATGCAATAACATATAATTGCCATGACTGTCTGGGAGGGCACTTACGTTGTACTATTCATACCACCAACAAGCATGTACCGACATGAAGCTTTTTCTTGTTAATATCTTATTTAGAAGTTATTCTGTATTTTTGATCAGTCGAGATGGACCCCGAGGCTTTAAAAGCTGTTCGTACCTTGTGCGTTACACTGTAAAGCCATTTCTTTCGAAAATGAATTTCTTTCGTACCTATAGAGTTGATTTTAACTTCCTTCCGGTGGAATTTTATTCACACTAAGAGCGAGATGCCACAATTTCAAGCCTTACTGATAGTAATTCGGGGATACAAGAAAAATTTTAGTAGCAGCTCACTGAGGATTTTTTTCTCACTCGAATTTTATTTATTTCTCCTGAACGTTCGTTGCCGTGAAATCGTGAAGAAATTTACATTTTAAATTTACCAGTTTGTGAAGGCTGATTTTCTACCGATGTGGGATTTCTTTTTCCTCAATCGCTTAGTTTTTCATAACATTCGACGGCATTGAAAGAAAGTCCCGAAATTTTTCCGGTAAGATTTTATTTTCAAGTCGTCGGATAAAGTTCATGGTTATTGTTTAACTTGTCTCTCTTTCGGAAGATATTATTTTTTTGGTTCAGTTTAATAAATGGAACATACATTTTTCGTGAGGTTTGGTGTGTACGATGCGCGGCGACAAATTTTGCTGCCAAATGTTTTGGTTTTCGCTGCGTAATTCCAGCAGGCATGAGCCAGCTAGGTTCTTTTGGATGAAAAGGAGAGCCCAAGGTTAGAATCGGCCTTTTTCTGCCTTCATTATCCAACTTTGGAAGTTTTGTTAAATTGGAGGGGAGCGCCAGGCATTCCTGGTGAGCAGATGGAGTTCACTGCTCTATCTTGGGTCCACGAAGGCGCCGTACCGCCCCATGCCTGACCAAATCCGAACGAGTTCCAGGCGTGGCTTAACCCGGCAAGGAATCGTGATACCTATGTAAACTAAAATAGAAAATTCCCAAACATTTGAATAGATACATTTAACAAAAGCATTTTGAGGTGCTTCAGTTGTAAGCGTTTATAGAGTTAAGGCAAAGTTTTGCACACTTCAAGAGAACTTGAAATCATTAGTCTAAAAAACCTTTACATTAATATCAAACAACAACGAAACCTATTTCCAGTAACGGATCCCTCAAAGGCTCAAACTGATATCAAGTAGCTTTGCAGGTGCCACGAAAACACCGAGTTTGAATGTCCATTGAAGACCTGCATAGTAAAGCAGTTCCTCGTACAAGGCAGTGCGTTTTAGTCCAACATGAGTAGTACTTTGCAATGGCGTGCCCAGCCCCTAGCTGCTGGAGGCTAGCAACTTCAAGCGGGACTAAGTATAATGTTAGGTCAGAGGCGGTGCTCAAAGCTCCGTCTTTTCCAGGGCTTGGAAGGCAGGCAAGATGCGCGCAGGTGAAAGCATTAATTACAGGCGGTGACAGGCGCTGAGCAAAACAACATCCTCAGCCAGCCTCATCTGCTCCAAACACTGAAAAACTAAAGCGACTATGGAGAAAATCCAAGTAATTAAGATTTCTTGTCTCAAAATCCTCGAGGGCGAAGAAATTTCGCTCTTTGAAAGAAGCGTAAACAGCTCGAGGGAATTTTCACGTGTTCCTCTGGCAGTGCTGATGTGTTCATATCTCTTTGATGCAAATAACTACTAATAAAGTTTCGTTGGAAAAGGAACCTTAGATATTAGGGAATTTTGAAAATTTTGCCTTAAATTTAATGAAGATGTCTCCTTCTACTGGATGATACTTTGAAAAAGTAAGCATTTACTAACATCCTCGATGTATGTATAACGTAAGAAACGTCCCACAAAAATTCAACTTAGGAAGAATTATGACATAAGGTAACTACGTTCACACAAATACAAAATAATTTAATTCGCCCTATGAGACTTGGATGAAAAAAATTATTAACTATTTACGTGAATCTCACTCTAGCGAACTAAAGAGGATCCTGGTCTAGGTGAATTTTAACATTTCGGCTTTACTAAAAATAAAAGATATTATGTACGTAATTCGATAAGCAATACATAGCATTCTAACTGCAATGGTATTTCAGTGCATACAACTGAACAACATATGCAAGCATTGGGGAATTGGAGCAAGTAGTCATAGTTTATTTTTAAAAGAAAAATTTACTGGGTGAATGGTGTGTAAACGTCTGGAACACTTACGTCTTGAAGTCGATTCCTGAACTCGAGTGTTTTCTGCACCTTACCTCGCTCTCTCGAGTAGTGTTCGAACTCAAGTTGATTCCCGAGGATCAAGACTAAACAACAAAGACCGTGTTTTTCTTTACTTTATTTACTTGCGAAGGAACAGGTACTTCTTGTAAAATAGAGCAGCTGAAACAAAAAATTAAAGCAAACGTAGTTGCATTTTCTGCGTGTTTCTGTAAATGCAATTTGCCTCATGAAGCTGCGATGTGTTTGCGAAGCATGGAGCCCCAAGGAAATGAGGCCTTGATTAGAACATTGTTACGTGATCCCAGGCTGATTAGCATTGTTTTTCTACGATGCAAGGTCGAACTATTTTTTTTTGCTGAAGACATTTTACTTCTTGGGAGCTCCATGTATGAGACAAATAAGCAGTCGTCGCAGGGCTTGGTGTCTTGGATGAAGACTTCGTAAAAGTGTCCGAGGAAAGTAAAGTATTAATTAATGCTGCAGTTCGTTAAAATAAGCCCAACATTTTCTGACGCGTGAATTATTAAGTATTTTTTTAAAGGAAATGAACGAATGTAAGCAATGTTTTCGAAATATCTGCAGTGAATTATGATGTGCCCGCTGTACTGAGAAAGTGAGGAAATATTCATTCTTTTCATTCAATTTTTACAGAAAACAAAGTCACTGAACAAAACTCCACGTCCGTCAACGGTAATTTGGCTTTCTTTATGAACAAAACCCATGAATAAAGAGGGAGACCGAGAGTGAATGGCTGCCCAATTGAGCGACCAACCTAAGAACAGATTGAATTAGAAATAGGAGGCGTAATTGGTAAAGTATATAGTAGGCTTGACAGATGGATCAGCATTTTCAAGCATGGCTTTATAGATCGACCACCACTTTCTATTACCTGGGGCTTGGGCTCAGTGCTGTAGTCCCTGCAAATCTTGTCGAGGTAATTAATTTCATTTTATGGGCTTGGATTTATATCAATCTTGCACGGAGCTCGGCTCACAAGACGTTAAGGAAATGCTGGACCCACGAAGGTCGGCTGGACTGATGACCGGATTAGCCCATAATTTAACTACAGAATTTCAGGGCGGGCTGCCTCACATGGCCCTTGTGCATGTGATCCTCGTCGACATACTTATTAGTTGCGCACTCAGGGTGACATTGTTGTTTTTGGAGCTTTGGATGGGAAAAGCTATTGAATAATTTCTAATTAGTTCATTGATGCTGGTGTTTCTATGATCGTATTCAAGGCATTCTAGTAACGGGCTACGACACGATCGTCGCATGTCTGACGCGAGGAAGACGCTAAAAAATATGTCTAGGCCGTCCTTGGCACATTGGATCAAAGTTAGTATTGTATTACATTAACTGATAGTTTCGAGCCCTCCAGATATTTTGGAAAAATGTATGGAAAAAGTAAGAGAGGGGTCGTAACCAGAGTGGAAACTTTGCCTTAACTACCGTAGATTACATAGAGCGCGTGTCGTGTCAAGCCCACACGTAAGTGAACAAACGTTTTAGACTTCGAGTAGTTTATAGATAATAGGAGCTTTATTGGCAGATCACCGCAAGAGGGCAAATGGATTTTAACCCTCAACTTTGTTGTATGATGGCCAAGTTGCATGTACTTACACATTTTTACGGTAATTGGCTCGTAGATCTCGCCAAGTTTTGAAACTCAAACATCAACACTGAATCTTCTACCTACGCTGTTGTGAGTATGGATTATAACAAAAAATTTTGAAATTCTGTTATGATAGGTGGAATAGAGGCGACGCATGTTTTCAACATTGGATAACTGAAACCTGGTTTGATTAAAAAATAAAACACGCTTTCAGTAATATTACTTTTATTACATTTTTGAAATCTATATAGCTCAATTAGGTTTAAAAAAATGTCTTGGAGATGACGCCTTCTTGCCGGACCCAAATTTGGATCCTCTCTTGAAAGTTACGCACGGCTCTTTCCAGCACTTCACTTGGCACAGCTTCAATTTCCTGACGAAAGGAAATCTTCAGGCCTTCGATTGTGCGGGGCTTTATCTCGATTTCATGTAGCCCCACAAAAAAAGTCGCATATCGACAGATTGAGTTAGCGAGGGGGCCAATGAACATCACTAAATCTTGAAATGACGTGTGGGAACATTTGTCGAACCCCTTCCATGGTTGCTCTCATTATGTGAGATGAGGCACCGTCCTGTTGGAACAATATTTCACTCGACGCCTTTCAAGTTATGAACGAAGAAAGTTGTTCTAAAATTTTGACGTAGCGCGCTGATATCACAGTAACTGCGGTTCTTCCCTCTTCAAAAAAGTAAGGTTCAACAATCCCCATTTTGGAGACACAGCACTGTATTCTTACTTTTGAGCTATAGAGAGGTTTTTGGTGAGTTCATGGGGGTCCTATGACGCCCAGTACTGACAGTTTTGGACATTAACAGACCCTCTAGATGAAAATGTGCTTCATCACTCATGAATACTGGGACATCTGCACATTCCGTGAGAATACTATCCATTATGCGACAAAATCTTTTGCGCCACCTAAAATCTGTATCACTTAGTTGCTAGACAGTCATTATTTCGTACGGGGAAATTTAAGATTCTGTACAACGCGCTGAAGCGAATAACGTGACATATGCTTCGTCTTGCAAATCGCTTCGGACTAGCAAAAACTGCTGTTCTCGCTCTGTCTACATTTATCGGAGTTCAAACTGAAGGGGGAAGACCAGGCGCTTGTTTTCATCGCAGATCCAGTACTTCGAAATTCATCGGACTTTAGCGTTTCGATCCGGGGCTGTGGCTCGACGTCCGACATTAGAATTTCGACGGAAAAGACAATGAACCGTGCCCACAGAATCATTGTTTCCGAAGAACTCTTCGACAACAAACACACGATGCTCTTCGCTCCAAAGTTTCATAGCGACTGAAACTGCATTGTCTGAGGAGTCCACCAACGGTCGCTCAAGGTCAGTACCCATTCTCGTCGCCAAGTTCCTGCTGTTCAAAAAACATGCGGTTCCCCCTGCTTCAGCCTGAACATCTAGCTTAAGTTTAAAGTTTACATTTTAAACCCAGTGGTTTTAAACATCAGCCGTTTGTATTTTATTCAAAAACAACGTATCTTATGTTATTGAGTTCTTACGGTGGGAAAAAATAGGATTATTTCCTAAAATAATATTTTGAATTGGAACTCTTATTCTTATTTTTGTATTACATGTACAACATATACATTCATGGCTCAATTTAAAGCGCCTAATTTTAACAGTCGTCTATATGTACTTATTATAGTCTCGAAACATTTCCAAATCATATCCATGAGTGCAATGTTCTATACTACAAATATTGACGGAGAATTCTGCACAACAGGCGCAGAAGAGTTTTCAAAACCGGGCTGGCAAAACTAGGGTGTACAAACGCATAAAAGTTATTTGCCGCATTTCTGTTCACCACTTTGGAAGCTTAACTCTTTGTGCTTGCTCAAAATCCCTAAAACTTTTTTTTAACTTTGAAGCCATTATCAATAATTTAAATTTTGACCTAACTAGTGAAAACTAACTAAAGGCGAAACTAAAACTTCAAATTGACTGATGCTTTTTATCCAAAATTTTCAGAAAAAACGTTCTTTACAGAGAACATTTCGCAATAAAGAAAAAGTATCTGTATATCAATCAATGAGAAGAATTGTAGTTTAATTTCAAAGCCTTTCAGGAATTTACTACGCTTCAAGAGGTTGTAGCCTTCAGAGACTCTATACTTTCCAGCAAAAAGGGCAGCTATGTGAGGTCTATTCAGACCACAATTAGCTGGAAGCGCCATGCTGCCCGAGCATTTTAGCATTCTGAAAACTTATTAGGCTTGTTCGCAAAGTTAACATTTCAGCAACTCCTCATCACTCGTACTAATATTTATGGTAGCTGTAAATCTATCAAGAATATTGTTTCTCCATGCTGTCTTAACATCATCGTCGCTGAGCTTTCATCTAATTGGCTTCTTACAATCGTTTTCCTAATAACTCTCTTTATTTGCTTCTTATGACATAAATGTATTCCGAACTATTTGATGCTCGCTCTAAATGAACCTGCTCTTTGCGAAGACGACAGCAGAGCGGTTATTTGCAGCAGCATATCTAGCGCCCCAAGCGAGGAACGACTGTGCTCAACGATGTCTATAAAAGGATCACGCTAGTGAACACTGTGTCGATGTGGACAGAAGAATTAATAACTTGATTGCTTTGAGGGTTTTGCACCTAGTTGTACGAGAAAGGGTAATCATTTGCAATCGAAGTTTCAAAATACGAAGTATGATATATTGCGCCGTGTTTCACCCTGAATCAATGCTAGAATCCAGCATTGTAAGCCTTGAAGCTCGCTTGTGTTTCATATTTTGAGACAAAGATGCCATTCTTCGCTTCAAGCTTTCTTATAGTAAGGCAAAGAGCTTCTCATGAGTTCTGTCTAAGTAGGGTAGACAGGTTGTCTTGAGGAGTACCGTTAATGGTTAAGTGCATTACGCTTCTAAAAATTGCTGTCTAATTTTGCTCACTTTGCATCAGGAAGTATGTGATTCCATCAAATCTACGGCTTCAACTGGTCTTTTAAAAACGTCGTGATTCAGAAGGAAACATCTGCCTTGGGGGAAATCGTGTGGGTTAGGCATTTCTGTTGTATTATTTGACTAGCGATCCAGACTCATAAGCATTACTCATACAATTATTCGTATACATCTAACGAGTACTGAATTGGTACGAGGCTTCACAAAACCCGACTGCCTAAGGCTAGATGCGGAGAAAAAAAATCATTTCTTTGTAAGCGCATGCATAAATTCTGTGCTAAAGAGAAGGAGGTAAAAGTACAGAGCAAAAATAGTCAATGTAGTAAAATGCAGCCGCAAAATCAAGGCATTCTGTAGTTGGTTGAAATAAACGAAAAAGAGCGGAAGTAAAACCTGCAAATCACAGTGAATCTTAGAATTACTTTCGTCAACCAAAGAAGAGATTGAAAAAGATATCCTGAACAAATGATGAGAAACAAAGCCTTCCGCGTGATGTTCAGCTCGCGGTGGTAGAAGGCAAAGTGATTTAAGAGCAAACAACATCATCGAGACTCAATATTACGATGCCAGAATGGAAATCAGATAAAATCAAGTATTGGCTACCGGCATATCGCACTCAGTCAGTTGTTCCTCACGCTTAAATCGGATCCAATAAGTTCTCTTACGGCAAATCTAACCCTATGAGGTGTTTTCGTGAAGTAAATCGAAGTTAATAATCGAAGTTTCACATTAAATCGGATCCAACCACTATTGTCTTCGGGTAAATCATAACCAATCAGTTGTCTTTACGGAAATCCAATAGAATTTCGTAATAACTACAGTAACGACAACTTTAAATTTCAATCACTTGATATATCGGGATGAATCAGGCTCAGCCATGCTGTCACGCAAATTAGAGTAATTCCGATGAAGTCTATAGGCAAACAAGATGCAAAAAACTACGTCAACTAAATTGAATCAGTTTTACGGACCCGTGTGAATCAGACTCAACCATGTAACGTCTGAGGGTCTGTAATCACGCAGTCGCAAGAGTTCAAACAAAATTAACTAAAACAAAATTAACTAAAACAAGTCAGACCCAAACATCTGAGTTGTATATGAAGGTAGACCATACCTACATCAGCAAAGGATCTCATGCAATCATGATGTGTGTAGAGTCAATCAAGAGCAATCAAGTCGCCAGCATACAGCTCGCAAAGCTCCTTGTACATCAGCGACTGCGAACGCTCGTGTTTTTGAGGCACAGGATTGGAATGTCAACAATACCCACGTTGGACGAAAACTCCAATCATAAGAAACGATTACCGATTTCAAACTGCTGTGCATCCAGCTACAAGCCCTCTAAATGTTGGGATTAAAACTGGCCTAGGATACGGCATTGATTGCAGAATAAGTGGCACATACGAGTTTCAATCCCACAATTCACGGACGAGTTAATCAGAGGAGCTAGCACGCAGGATCGCGAGGATGTCCGTTTGCTTCCAGGGTTCAACAACGTCCAAAATTTTCCAATTATAATCAGGGTTCGGGAATGCAAAATGAAGCCAACTTTCTACGCGCTTGACTGCAAGCAATGAAAAGTAATGAGGTAATTAGCATGTTGAGTAGTAATACCTAATGACGAGTGACATTGTGAATTATTTGGAAATCTTCAACACTTTCATGGAAATATTTCACATTTTTCTGATAGTTGAGGACTCAAGAAAAATAGAACTATATCTGAATGTTCCTCATTTTTTGTCATGGAGTGTTTTACGTCGGCTCGTTGATGAAGTATAGAAGGTAGTCTTCTAAAAAAACAAAGTCTGCTTTAGAACATTAACAGGTTGAACAACTTTGCTTACAAAAAATTTATATCTTTAACAGTGAACCTTAAACTTTTTCTGCGTACAATAATTTATAATTAGAAGATTAGAAATCGTCACGTCGTACACTTAAAGAGATCTTCGTGACACTCTTAGTACCTCTCGCATGAGATTTCGCGAACGAATGTAAAATTTTCAGAAAACGCATGCTCACCTCAAGCCTTTCATAAAATTACCAGATGGTACTTGCATTTCCAGAAAAGCCCTCATCCTTACCGACAGCAATTAATATATGCCCCAAAAAGAAGTTTTTGCCAAGTTAAGCTTCATTTTCTCATGTCAAGCTTTCATTTCTCATGTGTACATGTTTCTCTAAGAATTAGCTCTTTCCGCTCTAGCGTCACTCATAAAAATTATACTAATTATGTAGTGAGTGCTATCCCTTGCTATTTTTCCCATTATAATCGCACTTCAAGAATGCAGAATATGCTCACAATGTGAATTAATTTTATAGTAAATTTGCATCTCGCAAAAAGATGCTCTCGTATCTCATTAAAGTCTGCAGCAAAAACAGTAAAAATACCTCCACTCTATCTCTAGGAATATCTCATCGCACGAGTTCAGAAAAATACTAATGACTGGCATGCAAAATTTCGAAGAAGCTTTTACTGTAGCCTTCTTCGTTTTTAGATTCCGCTCTTGAGGATTTCCAGGGCGATGCTTCGTGCTGAGTTCAATTTAACGCAAATGGCTGGGAAAATGTGCAATGAATTACAACATTCCAAGCGTGAAATTATCATGCCTAATTTTACGTCAAATTTGATGGAAAGAGTTACGCTCAGCAGGAATTTTTATATCGAGACAAAATATCTGAAAGATTAGATTAAATTGCAACAAGTCGGCGCTTGGAAGAGCGGTCCAGGATAGTTATCTAAAATCGATCATAGCTGCACTTCTTCGTTCATTCACAGCGAGTGAAACTTGTAATCGAACTGCCTTTCTAAATTTAGTATATCAACTCATCATGCGCAGTATTCTTTTTCACCTCTCTAAGATTAATAAACATCCTCCCAAGAAAAAGTTTCACTTTCCGCACATTGCGGGACTTTTGGAAACACACCATTATTTCAAGTCACATAATTTTTCACCGTTTGCGTCTGGTGCGGTGGACGTGGCCGAGTACAGACTGAGACATTTATGGAAAGACAAACTTTAGAGAAGAGCAGAGATAAGTCACGGAAGTTTGAGGTAGCAATAAATTCTTGAGGCTACGATGACAGGCAGGTCGTAGGAAGTTCATGATAACTCTCTCTGGCAGTGATATTGCGGGCCGCCATTGTGCCTCCCTTGAATAAAAACGAAGTGGGTTTCTTCCCCGCGTACTAACTCAATTTTCTGCTTCGTTTTAGGTGAATAACCTGCGGTATATGTAAATCCAACTGAAAACAAACTTCATTTTGGATTTTGATATTTGAGCATGTTTTGCTCATCTTACACCGCGAGTGTGACGAACTACAGAAGTCATGACATGGCCTCAAGCTGTACCCTGTGTCAGAGAAAATAAACGAACCTTTTCAGCACGAGTGGTTATACATAGAAGGACGATTGCTCGGGGACACGCTCAACTCTGTCACTTTGCGAAACATTTTTTCAGCCTAAAGTATTGCAGTACAATAAGGATCATAAAACATCAAGGAATTGAATATTAAAGGATTTCTATAAGAATTAGATTACTCTGAAAAATGTCTAAAGGTAGTGTTTGAGCGCATGGTTCAAAACAATTTGGTACAAAACATCGCTGTTCTGTAAAGATTTCTCGAACATGGTTCTGAAGGAGCTTGTCAACTAGAGGCATTTATCGGAACTTGAAGGTTTTTTTAGTTAAGTTTTCGAGTCCCTGTTCAAAGTTTTAACTTCATTCGACAGGAGCAGCATCGAATGTTATTAATTGCTTCCGATGGGGTAACATCAAACATAAAACTGGGCTGCTCTCGGCAACCAATTTGTTCAACCATAAAGTAATGAAAGTTTTTGACAGGAGTATGTTATCTGTGATGACCAGCTACGACGCGAGGATATATCATCGCATGTGCAGCAGCGGAATAAAATATATTACACATTCTTAGCTAAGAAAAACTCTACACATTTTAAGAGTATTCAAATTTGATTAAAGGTGTTGTGTTTCGTCGAAACTGAAAAATTTCTGAGCTTAGTTTTTTACCGAGCATTAACTTGAAAATTCAGGCTACTCTAGCTTACTACATAGATTAGAAAAACTGGTCGTTAGCACAGTTCTTTAAGCAGTGAGCGGCGCGTGCGTTCTTTGAGAACAATTAACCTCTTATAAATTGTTGAGAGCTCATTATTCACAGACCTCGTAGTAATACATCTATGCATAATTCAACCCGACTCTGAACGCGGCTACAATGATCTCATTCGTAAATTTTTGCTCACATTTGAAAATTCTTCAGCGATACCATTTCGTGCGAACAACATGACATACTGTACATGTCAAGCACATAAAATAAATCATGTATCGAATTAGCTGGTTGATTTTCATCAATGAATGTAAATTGTTTTACACGGAGAAATCTTACGAGTTGATCACTATTTTTACTTCTCACTTTTCAATTTAAGTGGCCAGGAAATGATACTCTAACGCAAGTTGGTCGGTTACAGTCAGTGAAAACTAGATGAGACTTCATATCTACGTAATTGCTAGCGCGTAAATACCCGTATTCAGTTACGTTACATAATACCCGTTTTCAGTTACGTTACATAATACCCGTCTTCAGTTACATTACATAATACCCGTCTTCAGTTACGTTACAAGTTCATACGAATTTTCACTGTCATCCTTTCCTTCGTCCTTATGTAAAAAGAGTACACGATCAGGCGACCTTCATGTGGGCGGCTTTAAATTTTTTTTTTTCGATGATCTTAAGCAGGTAGTTTTACAACTCTTCGCAGTACGAAAAAGACCTGGACAGATTGCTGTGACCAGCTTCCTTTTTTGACCCGGTCTTAGGGACTTGAAATCGAGCGTTTTTCTTAGTTTTCAGAACGTGATATTTTCATTATTTATCTTTGTACTTTTACTTCCACAGTTTCTTTCTTGATTAACTCAGGAGTATTTTATCTGCAACTTGAAATCCTTTTTTATTCACACTGCGTTAGCTACAACGATTCAATCAAAATATTTCGAAAAGACTTTTCATCTGTAGGTTCCTTGACATATGATAGTCTAAATAACACAATAACACGTGGCGGGAAAGGGGGAATTACTTTTTACAAGAACTTTTTGGCTTCTAAATATGTACGAAAACACAAAAGACAAACTATTGAGTTTTTTCTTGAACAATTCTTCTTTAAGTGTTTAGAGAGGGCTTGTATAATCATCAACAATTGAACCCTTAAAAATCTGCCTAGTATCGCGGAGTTGATCTTAGTCAATGGCTGAAGTAAGAAGGGGCACCAGAGCAGTTTTTTTGTTATAATTGGGTCAGAGTACTTCATGATGGGTTATTTACCTTCGTAGATCCGAGGTATAAAAAACTAAAGGATTATAAAGAAATCTCGTGCGTTCTCAACACATTGCTAATCAAGAGCACACGTAGGCTGTTCAGCTTAGGTCTTAGGGTGTTTTCGGGGTGTTGAGAAAAAGAGGCACAAAATTTCACGCGAACCAGAAAGTGTCAAACTAAGCAATTGTATTTCTATGTAACTTTGTGAAAAAAAATTGTTTTTTGAGATATTAACTGATAAATGTTGGAAATGAAGAAATTTGAAACCGAAATCACCCGCAAATAATATAATTATGCTTTTATTTTACAGACATTGGTCAAAGTTTCCACAACCTACATCGGTGCACATCGATTTTTGAGGACACGTGAAAAGCCTTGCTTAGCCGACACCAATGGAATCAGTGGAAGATCTCGTGCCCACCATTGCAGTGGCTTCTGGCCATACATCTGAAATGGCAGGATTTTTTCCCAATGTCCGGTAGTCCTTAAAGTCAAAAATATCACAAGTGCATCGTTGTGGGTGGTGGAAACTTTGTACAGTTTTTGTTTTGTAAAAGTTGAGATAAATGATTTGTGGGCAATTTTGTTTTCAAATTTTCTCCTTTCATGCATTGAGCTTCTAATATCTCAAAAACAATTTTTTTGCAAAGTTTCATAGAAGCAAAAGCGTTTAGTTTGCTACTTTCTGGTAGGTGTAAAATTCTGAACATCTTTTCCCCTAACACTAATTGATGTAGCACCAATTGATCTTTATCCGTCGTGAAATAGAACATCATGTGTTAGAACATAATCTCTTACAATACCCACTTGTTGAAAACGTGTTGACATAAATGCATTACAATATGTGTGTATTTTTAAGGTTCTGCCCCACGCATCGTCAACCAGAGAGATTTTACAAGACTACATACGCACATATGTAGTATTTGCATGCAGGCTCGAAAGCGTTTACGTGGGCGAACTTTCATTAGTTCAGATGATTCTTTGTTCAACCACCATATCAATGACCTCATTAATAGGATTTTGTCCATTAGATGAGACACTACCACTATAAAAATCTCTCATTTTATTAGCAAACTAACACTTGGCGCTCATTAACATCTTTTTGTTCATTAGATGAAGCACTGCCATAGAAAAAAATCCCTCATGCAATCAACAACCTAACACTTGGACACAGCGCCTGTTAACAAGCACCCTCTGTTCATGATGAGGACGAGCTCGTAGGCCTCTGCAATGGTGGCCCCATTGAATGGGGCTGGTCCCACCCCCCTCACACAACCTGAAGGAGCCTGAGTCGCTAACTCTTCAATGCCTCAATAGAAGCTGAATCTCGGGGCGGGAGCAGCTCTTTTGTTAGGGATTGAATTGAGAAGCCGACAGTGCGGGGTGTACCTCGAAATTTCCAGTAATTCTCATCACTTGCAGCTCGTAATTTCTTTCTCGTTTTTGATGATAGGTTCTCTTTATTGGCAAAAAACTGTCCTATAGAGCAGTAAAGAATAGATTCAAGTTTAAACCTGCCAATGACGTTCATTTATAGCAAACTCATCGTCATGAAAGGGAATCTGCTTTGTCAAACATACGAGTAAATTCGTGTCCACTGGTCCATTTAAACATTCGGTCCTCTCAAGCTTAAAGAATGAGGTTTGGGTGATGAATGTAAAAGCAAAGAAAAACATTGAGCATTTCAACATGTGACACCATAGGTGCATTAAGTACAGAGCAATGAGTTTTTCTCTTCGGCATGAGCACGAGTGGATTTTGGTTCAAGAGTGTCTGCTCTTCAGACACTAGTTTGCTGCGCAAATAAAAATTGTCGCTTCTCGGAAGGGTCGCGTTTATATTCAAGAAAAGAAAAGAAAAGAAAAGAAAAGAAAAGAAAGGAAAATAGTATATTCCGAAATTAGTTACATACAAAGTATATACCTTTCGGCTTTTCAATTAGTAAAATTATAGCCTTAAAGTTAAAACATGAAAGTCTTGATGGAACTTCTAATTGGAATTTGCACAACTACAAGCTAAATATTATGCGTGGAAGTTACGTTAAAACTTCGCATTGTGATTCTGAATTCGTTCCTAAGCACGAAAAGTGAAGCGTGATAATATCTTTTGATATAGGAATTACAGTGCAAAGATGGCATATTGTAACCTAAATTCTTTTATACATACGATACACTGCAAAATTATCACAAAATTTGAATCTATTGAAAAAATTCTAGAAAGTGAAAAGATACAACAATAAAAATCGTTGACTCCGGAAATCTGTCATATACCGGCGTGGATGACATTGTTTTCTTCATCATTGAGACTACGACTTTAAAAATAGGTGTGGATGTCACGTTGAGA
>VOMN01137575.1:0-12612 GCA_014899125.1 Orchestia grillus | reverse complement strand
GATCGCGTGTACCATATATGACCCACTTCGGAGTCAACGTGTTAAACGTTGTCGTCACACACTGGCGAATAGGAATTTCTTTACGGATACACGTGGATGTGTCATCTTGTCGTAAGCAAGTGCGAATTGTAAGATGAATTAATTGAAGTCGCAATGCGCCCACGCCTTTCCGACTCTGAGTGTCTTACCCATTCCTAAATTAACAAATTAGAAAAACATCATGTTGTCCTTCTGGAATACACAATGAATATGTAAATGCGCATTAGGATAGAATATTCGTAAAAATATCACACTTCCTTGATTGTTTATTTTCACACTCCCGAGTCCACATTAGACTTCATCGCTAACATGGCATGGTCCCAGACCAGCGTCCCTCACCGGTCCACCTCCTCAGGCGGTGGAAGTCCAGCAGCGCTGCCATGGCGTACGCTCTGTAGTGGCTCCTGGTCCAGCGGCCGGGCGGTCTCAGCTCCTGGAACGCCTGCAGCCCAATCTCCAAAACCACTTCCAGACTGTTCGGGTATCGCAACAGGCTCTCCATTTCTGGAGGTATAAATAATTCAAAGTAATTAAAAAATCCTCCAGCTGTTAGCGTGTAGCCTCTTGTATGAGCGTGTTAGAATGAGGGATGTTTAACACGTACTTACTTTCAAATGAGTTGAGTTCCCGCAGTTATGTACTACTTTTACAATTTTCATTGGATTTGACTTCACAAAAAAGTATCGAATTACTCGTAGAGGAAATCAGAGGCAGAGATATGTGAATTTCTTTCCTTTCAAATGCGCCTCTAGAAAGCTTTCATGCAACAGCGATCAGTGTGAAATTATTTTAAAAACTCCGTTTCAAAGCTCACACAAACTTACGTGCTTCTATTGTTAAGTTACTCCTGTTCCGATTCTAGAGCTTAACGTAGGGCATTTTTTTAAGCTAATTACCTTGAAAACTGAGATTCCAAAGCACATGGATAAAATACGGGGTGCGACAAAATAACTTGCCGATTTACAAGTGTCCCTAACTAACAGCGTAATTAAACGAGAATGAAAATAAACTCATTTGAAAAACTGACTTTAAAGTTTTGTTTCCTTTTGGCCAAAACCCGCCATGCGTTAGAGCAAGGAGGAACGTGCGTTCGCTGTGAAGGTTTACTTTTCCAATGGCCGCTTCACCATCTCCACCAAGCTCGCCTTTCGTATTTGCATTAATCTTTTCCCACGAGACCCTATCCCTCGCCGGCAACTCACTTAAGGGAATGCATTAAGGGAATGACGTAGGAGTGGGGTTTAATGACAAAGGTGATGAACTGCCCGTCAGATCACGCAAATCTTCGAAGCTGTGAGGTTGTCATTCGTGGGATCCCTTCTCTCGGCACGCCGAGAACATTTCCGATCGCAGCGTGGGGGCGAATTTTTCACAACCCTCTCAACCATCACCCGGTCCGAGATGGTGGAGGTGCACGAATTTTCTCAACGGGATTTTGTTAGCAAACGAAGCACCGGGATTGCACCACGTCACACACGACGCGACGTGCAATGACTGCTGTGCGGGAACACTTCGACTGGCGTCCAATCTCGATCCCTGAGAGGCGATGTTATTGGCTGCGCGCTAGCCCGATTTGGTTCCATGTGATCTTATGAGGGTCATCATAAATCCACAGCGTACACATATCGTCCGAGGACCCTGGACCCATTTAGCCTAACAAACGCCAAACAATAACCGATATTTCGCTTGCTGGGCTCCAGAGTGGAAAGGAACTTCATATAATCGAGTATTGCTGTGGGCTGACAATAAAAGGAGGCACTTGAGCTACGTGATGTTTAAAATCATGTTATAAAGCTTTTGAATTTATTTCTATACAGTCAAATTTGAATTTCATCAATATCTGAAGTACTTCTTCTATTGATCTTTCGAGTTAGTAAATTATCTTATCGCACCTTGTAACTCACTTTTAAATCATCTTTTCATACAGTTTTAGCTCAAATATCTAATTGCTTTGAATGGAGCACATTCTGACAAATGCATCGAAAAGTAGGCTCTATTGTTAGACTTCTGCATGCCATCGCTGCTATTGCGCGGCTTCATTGTGTCACCTTAGGCATTGTGTATTATTTTTAGTCAAACTTAAAATGAAGCGTGAGACTATTCGAAAAAATACTGGTTAGTGAATCCTCAGGTTAAGAAAAATCAACAATTCAGCCACTCTCGGAAGTGCTGCTGGCTTTTAAGCTCTGAAATGTCGAAGTAGACAGCTTTTAAATACAGGCTGGAGTAAGTCACTTCACCATTTTGGACATTTATAACACGACAACTTATAGTTTTAAAAATAGGTTACATATGAAATAAAAAAAAATCTTGAAATTTTAATATTCAAATATATTTTTTGAATGTTTTCCATAATTATTTAAGCCCTAGTGTATTTTACGTAAAGTGTTTTCCATGACTTTTTCAAAAATATTTCAAGTTATTCTGTTGATTTCTTAATGTTTTTCAACTCATGGAAAGTATTAGATATATTTATGTAAGCTTTTCCTTTAAGGTATCGCCATAGAAAAAAATCTACAGGGATCAGGAGACCGTGGTGACCACGGAACGTCACCAAAACGTGGAATTAAACGACCAGGAAAGGCAGCTCTTGGTATTCCCATGGCTTCTCTTGCTGTTTGTAGTGTCGCCCCATCTTGTGTGAACCTTGAAGTCTATATTTCCAAATCTTCCAGTTGTGGCAATAAATATTCCTGTATTATTGGTCTGTAGCTTTCTTCTTTCACTGTCACTGTTACACCATCAAAATCCTCGAAGAAGTATACACGTTTTTTTGCACTCGTTGTACCACACCAGACGGTAACTTCCGGGCATGAAGTGGTTCCTCATGGATTATCCTACGATTTTCATCCCACCGGAATAGGCATAGGCATTTTTGTTTATTAACATGCTCACTGATATGGAAATGGGCTTCATCAGACATGATTGGGTGTGAGATAAAAGTATCATCATTTGTCCGCCGTAAAAATACACGTACGAAGTCATTTCTTTGGTGATGGTCTGCAAACTTTAACAATTGCGTTACATAAATTTTATATGGAAACAGTTTTAAATCTTTTTTTAGGATGCGTTGCAATGATTTTAGTAAAGTTCCTAGTTAACTGGAGCAATGCCTAGTCCACGTTTTTATATCTACTACAACTCTTGATGAAACGCATTGAATTACACATGCATTTCATACCGATCTCGATCTGCCAGAGCAGTCTTTGTCTGAAGTTGAGCCTAAATCTTTGAATCTTGAAATCATTGTAATAATGGAATGGTTGGAAGGTCTTTGTCCCTCTCTGTTGCCACTATTGATCCACTGCGAGAGAAATAACTTTCTACTAACTTTGCTCGTTGGTCCTCGCTGTATATCGTCATTTTTGGGTTTTCTTAATTGTTTAAATTTTGATTACAGAATATACTTCAGATATGCATTATCGAGATTGGTAAAACTTTTCTCTATTATTTTTTATGTAATACATTTAATAGCTGTATTAGTTGCCGTGTAAATATTCAAAATGGTGAAGTGACTTTTGTGCTACCCTGTATGACAGCACAGCATGCATACGTATTCCCCTTCATTCAATCTTGGCAGTCATGGGCACGACATCCCAGGCACGACATCCCAGGCACGACATCCCAGACACGACATCCTAGACACGACATCCCAGACACGACATCCCAGACACGACATCCCAGACACGACATCCCAGGCACGACATTCTCGGCCCGACATTCTCGGCCCGACATTCTCGGCCCGACATTCTCGGCCCGACATTCTCGGCACGACATTCTCGGCACGACATTCTCGGCACGACATTCTCGGCACGACATTCTAGGTACGATATTCTTGTAGACCAAGACTCGTGTAGCACAATACACGAATATCGAGATATCAGGTCAGAAAAACAGTCCTGAAATTGAAACATCCCTCTGTCGTCATGTACATTTTTATTACCGGGCCTGGAAGTGAGCGCGACACACCACTCGCCCTTCATCGTCTGATTCAAGATAAAATGAAGATTTACTCACGCGTGTTCCAAACTTGACTAAATTCTCTTTCGAAGCTGCGAACGACCTCTGGAAAGATGTTGAACGCAGCGCTCATCGCCTCGTACTGTCGGGCAACATAAAGGTGGTTGAAGTTCATGTGCAAGAAGAAGAAAAATGAAGCATTGCCGAGTTGCCAGTTGGCCATGAGGTGGGTGTAGCAGCGGTGGTCGGACAGCAGGGGAGTATCGAGAAGGAGGTCCATCAGAGTACAACACATCTTGGCTCGTTGGGCCAGTGAGAAGGCGCTGCCCATTCTGCACGGCACACGAACAATTAGAATGCTAAGCTTAAATACATTAGCGTAGATAAAATAGTTCAAAGCTCATATTATGAGCGTTTTACACCAAAAAAGCAGGAATAGAGGAAATGATGGCTAGCTAAAATGATAAATCGGCCACCCACGAGTACAAGAAATAGAAAAAGCAGACGGCCTAAGTTTAAGAAGTGTGAATCACAACACGCAAACACAGCATTCACTTCTAAATATGTGGTCCATGGAATAACGTCTCTATTGGGAGCCCCACGTGGCCTCAGATCGCTAACTATGACGCACTCTTAGTACATAAACCTCTCATGGGACGAAGTTGTAGAATGCTACTTCGCCTGAAAAATTCCATACCTTGAATGCACTGACTGAAAATTTCCTTCGACTACTCTGAACAAATGAGATTTTTCATCGATTCCAATACATAAGGCAATATCTTTTCAGAACGAAAAATAATACAAGAGACACTAAAAATCGATGAATTTGTTTTTTATATACTGTTCCGATAATGCTGTTATTCGAGGCTGGAATTTTCCGTAGAGTTAGAAGGAGGGAAATGTCAAAATTCATTATGAAAATGGGGAAAATAAACCCCTCGATAACTGTTGCGCAGTCAACTTTGTGTCTTATTAATAAAACAATGGAAAAACTATTCACATTTCGAGAAAAAAATGCTAAACGTGGTTGATAATGCCGGGTACAGCCCCCGGACTGAAAACGAAGCTGTTCCGAGACGTCAACTTCTTCCTAGATTGAATTCTTCTTCCGAGAAGTCAATCGAATGCGCAGCCCAAGGAAAATCTCGTATGCCTCAAACTGCTACGGACGTGACGTCATTGTTCATATGTAAGGACGTGGCTGAGCCTGAAATTCCGAGGTGCCATCGAGGCCCGTCACATACTAATATACAGCACAGGGGGGTTAAGGAAATGAAACCCAAATGTAAATTATTCTATGTAGGAAAATACTAAGGTGATTTTTTTAAATACCATTGTTTGTCTAATTTTTGTGGTGCATAATTAGTGTAAATTTAAAAAAATACATTCATCAATATTGATGCAATGGTGGTTATAGTGAACGGTGTCAAAAGTATGTTTGAATACAATCTTAAAATTAGGATTTCTATAAGGGAAAACTGATAACAATAACCCTTGACATCATTAACATGTTTTTGATTAATATTTTGTCTTAGTTGCTTACTACCCACCAGCTCCCGTCACATGTCCTCCATTTCTTGCCGAACATAATCCAATTCTTGTTATCATTGCCGTCATTACTGTTCTTACTAAATCAGGATTTCCTTCCTATAAATTTGTTTCATAGGAGATTCTCTTCAAGTCTTCTTTACCTCTCCTTCCACAATGTAAAAACTTTGCGACAAAAACTTTTTGCTCTTTTGTTCACAGCGTATTACGAGGGCTTGACCAAGTAATTATTATACAGAATATTTTTTTTAATCTGTATTTCTCATGTGAGAAGTGTAGGTATCGTAGACATTAAATCGTTGTAGATAAATAATTCCGAAAAACGTAAGTATTTTTTGAGATCTATCAATCCAAACTCGAGTTTCGCTTCTAACTACCCTGTACATATATGTATAATAGAACATTTAATATAGACTTTTAACTGAAATTTGAATTGCATAAAACAGCTTTCGAGCAACGTCACATCGGCCTTCATTCAGGGCAAGCGAAATTGCCGTAAACAGCTGTGATCCCAGGGCCTATGACCTCAACCTCGTGTTATATACACACAAACGCACATATTCATTCAAAATTTGTCTTAACACTAGGAAATATTGGGGTGGAACATTCAAGGATTGCTTGAAGGCATTTTCACCCGGTGCCTTCGTATAGAATGGCTAGCCTAATTTATTCAGTGTTGATGTACATCTTACCTCACACAGTTATCATATCATTGACTCACTGTTTGCAGACTAGAGCAGAATCGCACAGGTGTTCGGCAGCTAGGCAAATTTTCTCGACGAGCTTGAGCGTCATTGCTTTCTTAGGCAAGACTTTGCTCCGGTCTTCAGGTTCGAAATATACAGGGAAAAATACTGGCTTGAATTGCTGGGTCAGCCTTAAAGCCTTATTGAACACCAGGCCTTCCTTGATGTGCATCAGCTGGAAGTTTTTGTCCAGTTGGCAACGTGGCACCATCTGTAACAGGCAGATATATACAGGATGTTGCAAAATACCGTTGCCTATGTATATTCATCCATGAAGTCATCATTAAATAATGTAGGATTCGTTATCAATGTTTATATTGTTACTAGTATACACGCCCGTTAAAAATAACGGTTTTTAATAAACAGATTAATTGAAATGACTAATTTTGATAAACGTACAAGTACGAAATCTCGTTTTCCATACGCGACACATACTAAAATTTTTAGAAAAACGCTGTTCTAGCTCTTCTTTTGCGTTCTCTGTCAAGTCTTCTTTTTCTTTCCTGAGGAATTTCCATTTTAGCAGAGTCGAAAATTTGCACATCTTAACGTTTAACTAACTTTCGTGAATATGTATGCTGAAAAATTCTTCGACACTTGTACCAATGTACAGTATCCAATTTACAAATTCATGAATTCTTCAAATTTGTGCTATTATCCTCGTTCGACCGGGAATAAATTGTATCCGTGCTACCAACTGACTGAATATGAAAAGCAGTGGTTGTTTCAGTATTGTTTTTTATGTAATAAATGAAAAGTTTATTTTGCCTGTTATTCCTTCAGAAGCGGACACCAAACACACAAATATATAAATAAATACACAACGGGTATTATTATGTTAGATTAGGCTCCCTAGTCATAGTAACGGCGACCTCAAAAAAGCGAAAAGGCTCGATGAAAGCGTAATGAAAATAGCGATATCAGGATAAACTTGGCATCAACGCACAGGCGTGTTCCCACACGGGATTCCTTGCGCATAGAAATGGCAAGTTAAGAAGAAAGAGGAAGAAAAGATAAAGAATAATCAACGTAGAAGACACGAAAATTTAAAGAAGTGAAGTGGACACGAAAAATAGAAGTTCCCAAGCCCTATTCATAGCTGAGGTAACCCAAGAGTCGCCAGTCCCCACAGCATACGATCAACAAACTTAACTAACCTAGCTCTACTGTCTGTCGTAAGGCCCAGGGATCAAAGTTTATACTGGACTACATGGGCATGCTTATTGGCAATTACATTTCAAGACATTTAACACAATGTTTAACAGTAAGATTTTTTCAATTCCATTAAAACGAGTTAAATTTAAAATTCATTCAATTTCTCCAACTATTCCAATGATTCCATACATACGAGAAACTTCAGTAGTTACAGACAACATTTTTATACGCACACAGTTGCTAGTCGAGATGAGCATACCTTCTCAGAGTAAGACCCAGCCAGCCTGGCCGTGTTGATCCACACCTTGGCGGCGTCCTCCAGCCACACCACCACCGGGAAGCCTGATTTGGGCGCCGGACGAGGGATTCTGCCCACAGGTGTGAAAAAGATCCCTAATTTTCACTATCAAAACAAACTTTAGAGAAATCAGGGAAGACGCCCTCAAAGTAGAAAATGAAATTTTAAGGTATTCTTTGTGGGATGGTAGTTCTTGTTTTAACTTGCTAAAAACGCTTCGGTCATCCCACCGCTCACGCACCAAGTTCTGGTGCGATCTCTCCAAAGTCGGCGAAAGGCGAGAACGGCGCGGGTGGTGCGAGGTACTCCATACACTAGATGTCCGATTAGATTATTTGTTAGTTTAAAACTCCCTATTCGCACATAATGTGATCCAACGAGAACGACAAGAAAGGAACATTCAGTATGGACAATAGAAAATGTGGAATCTATGCACAAAGGGTTCCTATACAGAATCCCCTGCGCATAAAAACAGCAAGTTGTGAATAAACAGGACGAAAAGACAAAGAAAAGACGGCAAAAAAGTATGAAAATTGATAGAAACAAAATGAGCACGAAAGATAGATGTCCCGTATCCGTTTTTCTAGCGTAACGTAATACGGTCCATCCTCTGGGGACGTAAGTCCCCATAGCAAACAAGAGAAAAACCTAACCTAGCTCAATTGCCTATCATATGCCCCTTAGAGCTGACGTAACTCGGCATCGCACATCGAATGATGCAACGACGTAACTCGGCATCGCACATCGGATGTTACAACGACGTAACTCGGCATCGCACATTGGATGTTACAACGACCGACGCGATCAATAGGTGCACTAACATTGGGATTTGAAAGAAAAACTTGATAATGCCCGAATTTTTCTCTGCTAATAATTGACACGCGTTCGATGAGTGCACACGTGCAGTAAATCGAATTTTAAAAACTATCGGAAAAAACAATCCATGAGAAGCAATTATTCTCACGACTGTCAAGAAACGAACGAGAACAACTGCTACCTAGTTAACCTATTTTTAATAATTTACAAAGCGTCCTGTTTTCACGGGGACGTTTCTTAGTAATAACGCTGTAGCAGAACTACGGAAATCGATGGTAGTGTAGTAAGAGGCTGACCAATTTTATTGTTCTACGTTTTTTTATATTCGAATAACTTAATAATGAATTCTCAAAATTGAGCTTATGTTTTTATTCACGAATTTAGCCCCACGCAAGCATGTCGGCCGGATTTGCCGCATAGCTTTCGATTTCAGTTAAGTTGACGATATTGTCTTCAAACTTTATTTCTAGTTCAAATACCAACTTGGTTTCTAAAACGATTCATAAAAATTTTACGGAGAAGTAAGCTTCATTCTTGGATGGGTGGTTAATTAGTTCAGAAGCGCACGTGATCAGTATGCGATTATGAACCATTACTGGAGTCGTTCCTAATGCTCGAATCCACAGTAAAACTTTGACAGCGGTGGGATTCGAACCCACGCCTCCGGAGAGACTGGAGCCTAAATCCAGCGCCTTAGACCACTCGGCCACGCTGCCGATGTTCAATTGCGCTTTTTAATATTATTGTTTACAATCAAAATACTAAGAAACATTTTAAAATACTTTTCATTTTATGCCGTTTTAACCTCTGTTTCCATATTTCAAACTAGCCTCGTTAAGGAATAGTCTATGAATTTAAGAATGACACAGGTAAAGTTATTCTTCCCGAGTGTTTCCAAAGAAAGGAGTTTCATCCCATTGCTACGTCCTTTGTGCTCGACTATCCTCTTCAACTAAATCAGTTCTATTGGTACAGTCATTAATTGCTATTCGAGAATACCTCAACCTTCACTTCACCAATAATACTTGAGGCGAGATACTAAAGTAAAATATTGCTAGTTATTCTAATAGTGACATTGGATACGAATTATGCTCAGCTGTGCACCGTGAAAAGAGCACTTCAATAATTTAATTTTCATTAAAATGAATTTGAAAAGGTTAATCCATGTGTAATGTACGACTTAAAAAAAGAAAAAGAACGAAAACTACATACGCTAGAAAAATCTAGGCAATTTCACTTGAAAAATACTCTTAAAATTTATAATTTATCCTATCACTAACACTGTCTATTTCATAACTCTTTTTAAATTAGTCTAACTTTGCCACCAAATGAATGATACTGGCAAATTAGATTGATAGTTTAAAGCTGCCTATCCACATCCATCGGGTTCAAGAGGGAGATTCGAGAAGGGTTCATTGATTGTGGACGAAAAAGAACGGGGAAACTATGCTAAGGTGCGTTCCCACACAAGATCCACTGCCTTAGAAACGGCAAGTCGAGAATGATAAGAAAGAAAAAACGACACAAAGATAGCGAAGAAGGTGTAAAAATTGGAACAAGAAAAAGAGCATGGCAGATATGGAAGTCCCGAGGGCCTGTCTATAGCCGAGGTAACCTGGAAGGTGCTCGGTGCTGCACTAAGCTGCAGTGGGCGAAAATACTGGAGCTTTACGTCCATCATGAGGGCAAACTTCCGCAGTGCAGGGAAATTTCAATTAATATTTTTACTTTAAGAATCTCTTAAAAGTACAAGGAGGCACAGGTGTTGAAATTAAGAGAAACAGGAACAGCGGACACGCCACGATGTGGTAGGCCGGGGACTGTCCCAACTGAGGCTTCTTCAACTCAGGGTGTTGTGACTGCAGCGTCGCTGATCAGCCCAAAACTCCGCCAAGACGCCTCCGACACCTCTCATATAACAACGCCTTCTTTCACTGAAAATATTGTAATCGCTAGCTGGTCCAGCTATGGTCCACCACCTTCACCGCACTTAGGCCTAGCAATCAAAACCATCAGGTCCCTTTACCACTCCCTGTACAGACTAGACAACACGGAGTTGAAATTTTTGCGCCGAGGCAATACGGCCGATGTGACCGCTCAAAGGCAACACGGCCAAAGCGACCGCTCTAAGGCAACACGGCCGATGTGACCGCTCAAAGCGAACACGGCTGACGCGACCGCTCTAAGGCAACACGGCCGACGCGACCGCTCTAAGGCAACACGGCCGAAGTGACCGCTCTAAGGCAACACGGCCGAAGTACAGCGCTGAAGTTACGTGGAAAAGTCAGAGGGCCGAGTTTATACTTCACTATCCCGTCCACGAACAACCATCATGCTTTGATAACTATTATACTCACATAAGCAGATCGCCAGTCGGGAAGTTCCACTTGCCTGCAACGAATAGAGAACTAAACGTGACCAAAACATCCCCAAATAACAGTGGAAGTTCACAAGGATATCCAAATGAGAATAAATACAACTTCGCTGGCAAAGACACTTATCATCAATTGATTATTAGTTAGCTTAAAATCCAAAGACAGCTAAGAGAAGAAGGGACCATACAGTATGGACTGTATAAAACGTCGACTCTATGCACAGGTGTGTTCCGACGCCGGATTCCCAGAAGCATAGAAATGGAAAATAAGGAAAGAAGAGGAAGAGAAGACAAATAAAAGAGGGCGATGAAAGCTCTAAAAATTAGAGAAGCAAAGTGGGCATAAAAGATAGAACCCCGAAGGCCTATCTATAGCTGAGGTAACCTAACAGTGCTCCCCTGGGATCGCCAGTCCCCATAGCATAGGGTAGACAAACCTAACTACCTAACCCTATTGCCCTATGCTATGCTCCCTGAGGGGAGACGCTGGAGAAAATATGTTTGAAATGAACAAAGGGGAAACTTGATATCTGTGCACAATATCCTCAGCATTATATATGACCCCATTTTTACAACACCTTGTTTTCAGTTCATATTTAGCCAACGTGCTAATCACTTCACGCTGAACCTAATTCTCAACGGGACGTCCACGCCCGTTTCTAAGGTTGCAGTCTTACTCTTTGAAGACCCGACGGGTTCCATGCTTCGTCTATAGCTAATTTTAGAATAAACGAGCTTCTATTCTTTTTTCATGCATGATAACCGATTGTCTTTCCGTAGGTTAACCATGAAAATGGTCTTCCTAACAAAATTTTCGAACTATTTCAGATTTCATCGTTATCATCAAACAGTGCTTCGATATCCAGAAATACTTCAAAGGGACATTACTAAGTTTGTGCTCACGCCGTAAAATTACACTACATTGCTTCATTGTAATCCTTTTAACTAGGCTGGTTGTAAGACATTAAAAAATTATTTGCGAAGGAAAACAGTCGAGAACGAGTTGATTTTCATATACTGAAACGATTACATCGTTAGACAAGAAGATCAATTGTATACCAACCAAAAAAGTGCCTTTCCATACGTGATAACTCGATGCATTGAATTTTGTGCGTTAGGTGGCTCAAATAATTACCCACAAACTGTCTGGTCATTGAAAATTTGTCGCCTCACCCACGATGTCGTCCGGGAAACTGTTCTTTGCGTTGACTTTCCTCTGCGCGTCGTCGTACTCGTAGAGGATCATGACTCGGTGCTGCAGCAGCAGGTGGCCCAAGACGGCAATTTCCTGATCACCCTCAGGTTAGCTCTCACGGGCCATACAAGAAAATGCAGCAGCCTGACTCCTAAAAGTAACATCTTTTCCAACCGATTAAAATTCACGAGAACTTCAGCATGTCAGTTATATTTTTTGAATGAACTGAGCCGTTTATTGTTTAATAAATCCCTATACAGCGAAATTATAATTTGTGGTGATTTAACTACGATTTGCTCAATCTTGAGAATTGTGCATAATCTTTATTTTTTTAGTATTATGCACTCTAAATCACTTCCGCTACTCACTAAGCCTATACGCGTCTCGTTAGACTCTGCCACACCAATTGATAACTTATTCATAACAGATCCAACTGATTTTCCCTCAGGAATACTGACTTTTGATCTATCCGACCATTTTC
>VOMN01137572.1:0-26014 GCA_014899125.1 Orchestia grillus | reverse complement strand
ACTAAGCTGAGACACGAGTGTCCCTGTAGGACTCGAGGGGTTAATTGAGGTACTTAGACTGACCTGCGTGTGGATGGTTAGGTTCGATCTGGTAGTCATGCTCTAGTTCACACTTCAGTGAAATGAGCTGCAGAAGCTTGTACGACTGATTAAAACGCGTTGCCCAAATAGAGAAAACGCGTTAACGCGGTGCGCGAAAATGGGAAAACGCGTCGCGCAATTAGGGAAAACTCGTCGCGCAATTAGGGAAAACGCGTCGCGCAATTAAGTTAACTTGAGCAACTAGTTGCCAAAATTTGGCTTAGAATATGAATCTTTCATTACGCGCTCCGCTTATACGCTTGGAGCCGACTAACATTTTCCTTAATATAAAACTGTACCTATCGATCAATGAATTAACTGTTAGTGTAAAGCTCCCTACTCGCATAAAAGGTGATCCAAAGAAATACCGAAGGCATGAAATATTTCAAGAAGCAAGTTGGGCACGAAAGACTGAAGTCCCATGAGCTTATGTATAGCTGTGCTAACCTAACAGCGCTCCCCCAGGGTTGCCAGCCCCCATAGGATAGACAAACCTAACTCGACTGCCTACCCTATGCTCCCTGAGGGGAATTGTGCCTGTTGAAGGCACATGGGAAGAAGCTCTGGAAACTTTGGCCACAGTACGAGACTTTTAGGGCTAGAAAAAACTGATGAGAGTCGTTCTGACGAAATCGATGCGTACATTCAACAACGTAATACACCGGAAAAATCCTAAGCGAACAACAACGCACATCGATCGTCGCCTTCGGAAACAGAAGGGATCCCAAGTGTGCATTCTGATATTTTTATTGAATTCCTTCCTTTCCCACTAACACTCGATGAATTGCTGATCAAACGTCCATTTCTTCGGTAGGTAACAGTTTCCAACGGACTAAGGCAACTTCAATATTCCCTTCAGTCTAATCCTTATGAAACAGTAATACGACTTTAAGTGGACATAGAGACACGTCATTAATATTTATGCGTTGGAGGAGAGAAAGATGGGCTTTCACTTAATATTTAAGAAACTTACAAGGTAAAAACGGGCAACTCCACTCACTGGTGAGAATGAACCGAGTGTGTTGAATTTATGATTTTTCTCGGCTACAAAAGCGACGTACGAATAGCGTACTAAGAAACTGACTAGTTCACCTAATTGTTTTTTACTACAGGTATGAATAGAATACTGAACCACTTCCTCCACTAAATTCGAAGAAAATTTTTAATCTCTCTGAACGCATTAAGTTACACGAATATTCCATTTTCAGAGAACAACGCATACAACTGCACAGCCACATAACACATTCTCTTCATTGATCCTAAAGGCCAAAACTCTCCTCGTCGACGTCCTGAAACGTTCCAATCGGTCTGTCAATTAAGACTGGCCTTTGGCTATCAAAAAACGAGAGCATTTTGATCAGAATCTCTTAGTACTTATCGATTTACAGATACACACGCTTATCAATACACGTGCAATAGGGCACTGTAATTCACAAATATTTTACAAGAAAATTTTTTCAAGACAATGATGCATAGTGAATGTCTAGGAAAAAATTCTCTTACGAGACGGGATTTTCTAGTTCGGGTGGGAACTAACTGCCTTCGAAAAATTTAGTATCATGAAATACCGTTATGCGATTTAGCAAGCCCTGACGACACGAGTAATGTGAAACTGTTGGTTCTGATTTATGAATGATTGAAAATTTATGCCCAGCAACACTAAATCATGCAAGTTTCAAATCGTACCAGATTTTTGATCGACTTGCAACCAACGTTCGCTATTCGTGAATTGAAGCATTTGGTCGTAGCCTCAGTCGATCAGCGAGCATTCAGGTATAACCGAAAAAGTAAAATTCAATTAATTCATTGCAAATTCAAGCGGGATTCAAATGCACAACACGCACACGTACTCGATTGAACCAGAGAACCAAATATAAAATTCATTTTACAATTACATTGAATATTTTACACCAACATTATTCTCCTAAATTCGTCGTACTAAGATGTACAATAAGGAAATTAACGTTAGACAATATTCCATCGCACCATAATTATTTGATACTAGCGAGTTCTAGGAGACCTCTCATAATAACAAAACCTTTCGTAGAATTATTTCCCATTGAATTGATACTGCAAACAATTCTGTCAATATCCCAAGTACTTATATAATTACAGGTGTGCTCGGTATCTTGTGCAACACGCGCGGACCTCTCTTGATGCTGTAAAGTACTTGCTGCTATACTTACTTTTCAAATTTTCACAACACCACACTCCTTTAAGTCAAACAGGAACACCTCAGTCTCAACTGAGTTTTAAATTTGTACGTTAAAACTACCAAACTGTGACCGGAATTGGAAAATTATAAGATAGGACTCAAATGGGTGAACAAATTCCAGCGTTCCACTGGTGAATGATTAAATACAGCTAAGCCTTTAATGCTTACCGTTTCATTTATAACTAAGATGAATATGCACACAAGTGCAGAAAATTTGAACGACTGTTGACACAATATTCCATCAACTTCAAAAATAACTTAGTCCTCTTGAGGTTAACGACGCAAATCGACACGCGTCATCAACTGCGGACGATGCGACGGGAGCACCACGCGTTCCAGACAACACTCACGAGTCCGCACTTACGTAATTGATTCACACGTCTAAAAAAAAACAGATTTTCTGCTTCAGCAGACATACTCGTATACATAAACGGTGACCAAGGCAACATGATAGAGTAACCTACGTTTAACGTATAAATGTTTAACTTAATTTGCATTGAATCGTTCACAAGGACATTTATATCGCCCTAGACTCAAAGAATTTGAGTGCTTAGAGACGGACGCCGCGGTGGTCGCAGAACAAACTTGTCTGGCACAAGATTTAACTTCATAAACAACCGCGGCCACTGTGCAGATAGTAAATATCGCGATAAGAACGCATTGCAAAACTGATACCGGACTGGTTGGCGTTCATACATTAGCTCATCAACATATAATCATTTCCGACCTTGTTAAACCAGAACATAAACAAGCCCAAACTGTAATCGTAGAGCAACCTCGTGCACGTTTACGTCATCCACTTAGTGTAGCGTTCTTTCCCTAATTACTTGTTAACGAGTACGATTCTATGAATGAGAGTCACGGGCACTGGTGTAGCAAGCAAGAGAAGATGCCTGCAGATTTAATCAAGAGCAGATGTGTGGAGCACCTTACTCAATCATACCTCTCAGCTCCGGACGCGAGTTACCTGGTATTACCTTCCCAAATACCTCCCTAAATAAAGCTCGAATAAACTCACACACTGAGAAGACTTTTAATAAGGGTTCATGAAGTTGATAGTATATTGAACGGTTGCGCACACTAGCTACCACTGCGTAGATAGACGCTTGTACGCAATAACAAGGAAAATGCTTTACTCAGTGCTACATCATAAAATACCATAAAGGTCGAATTAATCACAGAGAAATAAAGATATAGTTCTCAAGTCCATGTAATCGGAACATTTTTTGAGGTACTATACAATCCTGGTAAAGCATCCACGCGTACCCACTCTTCCTTACACGAGTAAGTCTCGAGAGTCACTGACGTCGAATTTGCGTGGCGGGATGGTGTTGCCATATTGAGTGTTGTTACAAATCAAAGGCTTACTCGCTATCAAAAAATTCCGTCACAAATTTCTGTATGAATGTCAAAGTTAGTTATTTATGTCCCAATTTCATCAGGAATTCAGTAAAGTAATGAACACTAAAACTATAGTTTCAAGAACCTTGACAAGTTAGTAGAAAATAAGGAGTTGAAACAGAATTTCCTGTAGCAGCTAGCATAATTTCGTATGCAGTCGAGAGCGGGTATAAGAGGGAAGGAAAGGGTGCTAATACAAGAGGTCCACAGGGAACAGCAGCAGCGAATGATCAAAAGATATAAGAGTATGGATAGTAGAAAAACATCATCAATGTCTCTTCAGACAATATCAAAATGCTGATTTCCTCTGTGTAAACTTGATAGCATGGTTAAGTTTATACTAATGTAAAAGATTGAGTTTTTTTTACGCTTTGCAAAATAAAACTTCAACAGTTTTGCCTGAAACAGGACAGTAGTTTTTGCATACTACTGGACCCCTACAAGATCGATTATTACTAAAATTAATTGGCTTTATCACAGATTATAACACGTCTGTGTTTCTTTAACCAAAATTATAAATTAAATACGTCATTGATTAAGATCGATTCATCAACGATGCTGCCTGGGTATTTTCACGTCGTTAGTAAAGTAAGAAGAGTTTTTCTATTTCCTTATAAATATCTACCTTTACTTCAGTATCGATAGGGGAGCAAAATTATTTATTACCGCTCCTAGTGTTGACGGATTACTAGAAGGAATGCATGTGGGCGTAAATAAATGCGTTTGAATGCTAAAGATAATCTACGTTTATAACGAGATCAGGAGGCAAACCAGAAAAGTTCTCGGTGGCAGCTATTTATGAGTTGTTATTGAAATATTATATCGTCATTTTGGAACTTCACGTTACCTATAGATAAAAAATAATTCAAGTAAACATGAATTCATTGCATTGATGAGCTTTGCGGGATGTGATTTGAATTCGACCAACAACTAAGGCACTAATTTTAGAAGGAAGGAGTGCATTCTCGACCCGAGTTAGGCCACGCTAGGGTCATGTAAAGCCTCTTTTTTGTCTTCTTGAAGTTTCTTCTAATCGATTTAGACAATATTTTTGAATGCGCTGACTTATAGTATCACAACTGCTCAGTTCTTGTGCGGCAGAAGCTCCAATAAATCTAGATATGTTTGGAATTTCTACTGAGACACACCTACCTTTTAAGGCCAGGAGAGTTAGATAGAATGGCGTAAGTAAAAGAATGTGTGATAAAAAATACCTCTGAGTAATAGTTTATTCAAAAGTTGATCTTTTTTTGTTTCTTCATACAAGAAAATACCCTAACTGAACTGACATTAAAATATTACATTGTACTATGCTTGTTTCAATCATCTACCAGGCGTCTCTCTCTGTAGTGGTCAATTGAAGGGAATTGCTATTTTATGTGTATATGACTGGTGAAATATGTTTGTACTACCAAACAAGCGGCCATAAAGTATAAAGTATGCTTTATATAAAGTATAAAGTTTAGTTTCTCGTCTAAAAAATCATGAAAACATAAATCAACGAAACAAGATGAAAAATAAAGAATATAATCTGAAAACAACTAGCGTTTAATATAAAAAAAATAGAACTCATTCCAAAATTTGAAAACTAGCATAACTCGAAAGCATTCCTTCACGCCTCACACTCTACTTTGTTTTCTGCTCCTGTCATAAAAGCTTGAGCATCTGAGCTGAAAATATAGTTCTGCTGTAAACTGTCATAGCAGCATAGATTTCTTTGTGAAATTTTACACGCAAGCGGAACACTAAAATGATACGCACGCGATAAGCAAATTACAATACAGGAGATGAAAAAAACGGCACAAGTGCTTCCATAAAAGTGTGTCACTTGAATCGGCCGAATAGTCTTGCATTTTTTATTTTAATACATATAGATGAATAGAAAAATTAAATGAATGAATAAAACCAGCAAGAAAAATTAATTCAATCAAATGACATTACAAAATGATGGCCCTTCCGTGCCTTATGATTAATAAAAAAAATCGTTCATTCAAAATCAGGCACATGCAAAGCATGGTTCCAGTCGGTTTTTCGATTAACGACAGGACTGACCGAAGGCTACCCGTGACCGCCCCGATACCTGCTTGCACACCGGGTGCAGAGAGGATGTTAGGTCAATCTTTCTATCTCAGGGAAAATAATTTACCACGAGAGGAAAATCAGCCGTAGCACGCGCCTGGCATCGAACTCAGGACCTCACGAGTAAATGGTAAGAAAGGAAGAAAAAAATCGTTTATCCCAAAATCAGTCGCATACAATGCATATAACAATCAGGTTTTCAATCAGGATGATGGCAGCCTTAAAATTAAAATGTGGAATCATAATCACGCTACCACTGCCCCGCAAGACCAAACAATAGTGAATAGTAGGAATAATCGTTACATTTTATGATTTGTTGAAGAAAAAATAATCAAAAGTCCATTTAGTATGAAACAGGGACGCTGTTTTTTAACACTCATGCTGCTATTCACGAGATCAGTTATTTATAAGCTATGTGTTCAGATTGGACAGGGGACAGTTTTAAATTACTGGTGAGGTAAATTGCATATGATTAGTCTCATGTTTCAATGGAAAGTTCATTTTCCCCGTAAAACTCATTCGTTTGTCGTACAGAATGAACTTAATTCAGTGTAAAAACGTACTTTTAAGTTACCTGCAATTCGAGAATGCGAGTATATTGTAGATACTTACTTTTAAATAAATAATAAATTTTAAATTAGATTCCGTATTGTAAGGTGGTCCTTCTTATTTGGAATGAATCGTAGTTGAAAATTTTCTATCATATATCTGCTAAGAACAAACGTAGGAAGGAAGTAGCGTAAAAAAGTATGTAAAAATATAAATTCTCGATATTCTACACAGTTATTTCATGAAATTCTCAAATTGCCTATTAAGGGAAATTAACGAACATTAATTTACGAATTGAGGTTCAGAGTTGCAGAATCAGTGTCGCGAGGTCACAACTGAGTAACCACAACAAGGCTTTAAAAAAATTATGAATCCTAAAATCCAAGCTGAGACATTCTTGGTACATATTCCATTTCAAGAATTTTTCCATCTTGGTACATATTCCATCTCAAGAGTTTTTATTCAGAGAAGAGTTGGCTCAGAGGTGAAAGCTTCGAAACATGTAAGTTAGAGCAGAAATTTTTTTATATCATGAGTACCAGAAGAGATATAAAAACTTCTGTGTCACCTGCCCTAAAATTCCAACATAATTTCATTGCTCTTGTATAGAAGAAACACTGACTGCTTAAAAGAGTGTTATTCATTTTGACGTAAAACCCTGAGAGAAAATATTGAGATTGATACCTTCATTCGGGATCATTCAAGATTTTCTGAACACTCTTTCAGAGCGCATACTTTTTTAGAATATTTGTGATTTACTTTAGCAAGCGGTACGCAACATCTTTCTCAACACTTTCCACCCGAGTATAAGGGACAATTTTAGACGAGTAGCTAGCTTTAGACTCCGATTTTCATGGCGTCCCTACTCAGTGAGCTATGGCAGTTAGCGTCTGTTTCAAATCTCACATCTGTAACCTGAACACCAGGGGATCAGAACATGACGCAAACGAGTTCCTTGGGGAACACATCATTGACGGGTATCATACCTACGTGTATTCACTGGGGAAAAGCCCGCTCTCATCGAGTTCGATCTGGTTCGGCTTGAACCTTCTTGTGAGCATGAAATGTTGACAATCGCAAATACCACCGAGAGTTTAAGAAATTCATTAAATTTATCAGTTTTTACCTGCAGAGAACTCGGTGTTTGCATGAAGGAATACGGCTTTATTACCCTACGACAAAATCCAATTTTATACTTATCGTATCCAAAGTCATGACTAGTCACAGATAAGGATATTGCAGAGTCACATCTCTTGTTTAGTATGATGCTACCTCCGGATATGAAGTCACAAAAAATTTGTCGTATTTTACCGTTAGATATGTTTTTACCGGTACGAGTCCTATGCTTTCTTAGATATTGTGTTCTAATTCGCAAATGAACTTAACAATGTGTAGATACTGCATTTCAAAAAAGAGAAAAGAAAAATCCTTTATTCCGAAATCTGTTACATACGAAGCATGGAACTCGTCGGGTTTTTAATACTACAACCCTAAAAATAGGTGCGGATGTCCCGTTGAGACTTCAATAGTTGTGATTCCTTATCAACCAGCCTATCATTAGGCCTGAAGTGATAAGCACGTTAGCTAAATATGAAATAGAAATAGCTTATTCCGAAATCAGTCCTATGCAAAACATAGGATCATTGGGTTCTCAGTCAGTGTGATTACAGCCTTAAAATTAAAATGTGGAAGTTGCACTGAAACTTTTGATTGTGATCAGTAAGATTATAACCACCTTAAAATGACGGGTAAAAGTTGAGTAGAAACTTCGAATTTTGCTTTATAATTTTATGCTACGGGTGAAAAGTTAAATATTAACTTTAAAAAACATTGCGTGATCTTTCTGCATACATCTTAAAATTAAAATAACAGTGAAAAGTTAACCTATTTCAACCTAGATTCTTTCTTACGTCATGGAGAGAGGAGTGAAATAAATGAATATTTAATGTTACTTCTGATGCAACAACACACTTGTTGCTAATTTAATTGTCTTGCTTCACAAACTAGAAGGAATATCTAATTTTTTATAGAATTTTTTTAGATCGGGACGTACAAAAACTGAACACATTCATAGAGCATCGAAAATTAACCTAACGCATTTCCATCTGCAATCGTGAAATATTTACCAATATTGTCATATAAGCGGAAAGATTACACAGTGATAATCACATCACTTAATCGAGAAAGACTGATATTTATGACGCTACCTATGATGACCTGAAGTAATTTCACTAATTGCTCGTTGGAAGACTTACGTTAGCTCGGAATTTACCGCCGCTCAGAGTCATGTATAGATAGTGCAGGCATGTATTGAAAAAAATACATCACACAGACGAAAGGATAAATATGCAAAATGGGCAACATTATCTATTACTTGATGCTATTTCTGATGGATTTCAAGTATATTTTGAACGACACCCGAACACCACAGTCCGATTTGCTTTCTATACCCTATGTATATTTTTTATTTTTATTTTTCTCTGTTAATTCCACTCTTGCACTGAACATTAGCAATCGATATTCTTAATTAGGCGTTTGACGTTAACGAGCTCGTAGATTAATGCAACTAGTTACCCGAACAGAAATCATACATCCCCACCTCAGGGGCACATTTTATTTGGTACAAACCATCACGTCATGTCATAATGATTTGTTTCGTACTTTGCCTTCCCTAAAAGGATTATCACACGCCATATTAAGTGCCATATAGACTTAGGGCTCTTTGGACTCAACAGCAGTCAACCGCGCGAAATGATTGAAGCCTATCGGTAAAATTGGGTGAGGAAATACAGTCGGCCCCCGCATAGAGCGCTAGAGCGATGCCAGCATCGAACAGCTCTATTTTTGTTATTTCCTTCTTATAACGCGTTCTACTTACTTCTTATGACACGAATATTTACGACTGTAAAGCGATCGTATGCTCGAACCAATCTAGCGCTCTATTGCAGGGACAACTGTAGTGCGAGTGAAGAAAGTAGAGTAGCTGGTGTGCGCTCGTATCGTAAACGGATGCTTGCAAAAGTTAGTAAACTCTCAACAAAAATGAACATTTTCATCAAATGAATGTAATAATTGCATCGTGCAGGAATTTAGTTAAACTTTCTAAGTAATTTATTACCAAAAATTTTCCAGATTGGGCTTTAAAAATTGTGTCTACGGACATATTTCTAGACATATCGATGATTAAATGTTAAATTTTGTTTATAAGATTGAAACAATTTAAATCAGAACCAACAATTTCACATTACTCGTGTCGTCAGGGCTTGCTAAATCTTATAACGGTATTTCATGATACTGAATTTCTCGAAGGCAGTTAGTTTCTAGCCGTACTAGAAAACCCAGTCTCAATATGAACTTGACTTTTATCGTTGAAAAACACCGGGTGAACATTTCAGCCATTCATTTGGATATTTGTTTAACGCACGAAGAAGCCCCTGCCTGCTCCTTGCTGTCATTATCGGAACCTGACAGTGGTCAATTATAATAGACCACTGAAAATTTGGGTTCTGTTGATGATCTTTTCTCCCATTTCTTACATATACATACGAGAAATAGAAGTAACCAAACGAATTTTGGTTCTGTTGATGATCTTTGCTCTTATTTCTTACACAAACATACGAGAAATAGAGGTAAACAAACAAATAGAGGTCGTGGAATAAATTGGCCTCAAACTAACGGAAAACTGAAATAGTGATTGAACTTTCTAAGATTGTACATAATAGTAGAACAACTTGTACAAAAGCATTGTTCTGTTAACGACCTTAAACTTAATTCAACTATTTATCAGTAGTCAGAATTACGGAAACATGAAATTGATCAATACTACATGGACGTTTGTGGTCGAAAATTGTATGATGAATATCAAATGCTAGCGCATATTTTCATGACGGGAAGAACTTTAGAAAAATTTCAGTTTTTTACTGTGATAATATAAAAAATATGATGCGATTACATACGAGCTATTTATACTCAGTTATCGTGAGCAGCGGAAGAAATTTTGTTTTCTTATACCACAAGCTGAAATTTTCCGTCATTTTTTCGCTCCTTAATAAATTAAGAAGGCTGATTCGCTATACGAAGATTTAGGAGTCGTACTTGAAGCATGACCTATGAGTAAGAGCAAAAAAATTTGGCACAAATGAACATCGCATTTTCAGCAGAAAACAACGTGACTTTGGCATCCTGCCAACTAGCGAGCCTGCTGCTCAATATGGCAACACTCAAGACATCAAAATTGCGCAACATGCACCACGATTTCATTCTTATGTAATTTCATAGTCATGTCAGAGGTTTTAGATTGTAAGTTACAATACTAAGTTTATAATTATTGTTTTTATTTTTCTTCCTTAGAGCTTTTGCTGATAACAAAATTCGTAACGTAGTATTAAAAGGAGCTTATACTTTTTTCTGGTGGTGTGTAGAAACTTCCCGCCGCCAGCGCCGTCAAAACAATTCCCCTTCTGCGCCCCCCTTCTTCTCGACGCCTCTCTTTGACACCAACACAGCCACTGCCATCATGTGACACGCCGCTGGCTATAAATATTATCTCGCAAAACGGTTTTATGAATGAAACTCGAACTCTAACTTGAATGCATTGTTAGCAAAAACAGCTGAACAAGCGTTTTACCCAAACGTTGTTATTAAGACGAAACATTCCTGGGCTATCATTCACTTGACCTACATACCACAGACGCTCTGAATATGGGAACACTTTCTTACTTCAACTGTCTTATTTTTGAACGAATGCCAACTTTGTCGCAACTGGAAACAATTACGACAGTGCCTCCATTTTAAACTGCATATATCTGAAATTAAATTCATTAACCATGTATGCGCAGTTTCCTACTTCACTGTCTGCTTCTGCAAGTTTTTGTTACTGAAATAAATTATCCCACAACTCATGAGACCCGTGAAATAGGGCATCAGAGCGCAGCACCTGGTGACTAAAGTTATGCTCTTTACTCTTGAAGCAATTAGGAGAACTGCAATAATCATTTCTAGAAAACAGAACACTAAACTCAGCATAAACTAAGCAAAACAACGTCGTAAAGAATTGTCTAATGTATGTTGTTATTAAAAAAATCAACACTTTTGAATGTCATCCATGTAAGAAGCACTAGCCACTCCTTCAACAACTATTCTCCCATTTGAATGCTGTTCTAGCGTATTTTACGACCTCCATTTTTTGTCTAGTAGGGTTTAGCGCCGCCATGTTAAGGAAATGATTATGCAGGTGCATTGCAGATAATGGAGCCAGGTACGACGGTTCAGTGAAACCGGTAAAATGGCATGAGAATTTTCTAGAGAGTTGAAATAAAAACACATTCACATCTGATTCTTATCACCCGTCCATGCACTTAACAATTTCAAACGTTATCTTTTTACAATGACGTATTCAGCTGGCAGATATGATTTCGCCTATAAAAGTCACTCTCTTGTCTTGGTCAAACAGTCAAATCCATTGAAAGTGCTGAGAGCGTATTTTATAATTGTAAAATAAATATCTATCTACTGTATATTTAAGAAAATTAAGCCTAATATCTATTATCTTTTCACCCTATACATAATTAGAAATTACGATACTCATGAAGACTTTCTATGCTATTGATGTTAAATAGACACTTTTCATTAGGTAGCAGTGACACTAAAATAATAATTCTTCAGTATTATAAAGCTTAAATACCAGATTTGACGAAACAGAATTATCTCATTAAACGAACAATGTTTTAACGCCGATGCATGTACGCTTGCGAGTACATGGGATTCATCAGTAGATAAATGAGTAGCAGGCTGACTTCAGAAACGGAAATTCTTTGCAGAAGTGTTAGAACACGGGAACTGCGTCGCAGATTTTCCCGTTAGAGGACGTGGCCTCCCTCTTTCACTGCCCTTCCTCCCCCACCCTCACCCCCGATTGCAGCGGCCAACGCTGCTCTGTTGTCGCGACTCGTTTGATCAAGAACTGTAGGGCAGTCTCTTACATCCCTTTTTCCTTGCAATCCAACTACCTTCTATTGAAGGAAGTATTTTTCCAGACGAAGAACCCTGCTACTAATGAATGAAAATACGAATGGACGGCGTATAAAAAGCGTCACAAGGCCGTTGAAAGTGTGACGTATGTCTGTCTCCCATCTAAGGCAAAACGCTGAGTCATTCTGTCTGCTGATCGGCCGCAGTGGCCGGGGAAAACACAGAATGTAGATTATAAATGGTATATGAATGGGATTTTCATACCTTAGAGTTATTAGAGAAATGCAGTTTCTCTACACATCTGATGAGCTATAAACAGTCGTCCTCCACACACATAGCGCTAGATCGACTCCACTCAATAACCGCACTACATTGGTCCCCGCATAGATTGGTAGCAACTATATAGAGCGAGCATCAAGTAGGTCGGAAAGTATACGTGTTGCACGAAGAAAAAAGTATGTCCTGTAAGAAAAAAACAAGAAGATACAGCGGTTGTTTGCTGGAACCGACCTAGCTCTCGAAGCGGGGGAGTGCATCAGTATTCAAGTGAAATTTACCTCCAAATATGGATCGTAGATTTACTCTGGTCATACTCCTAATGCATGACAATACAGGAAATTTTAAGTGATGTTCTTCGATTTTGTCTTCTCATTTTTTCAGTGAAAGAATATATCATATGTATTTGAATACTAAAGGAAGTCATTCGGACTGAGGTAGAGAGATTTTTTGGTTAGAATAAGATTTAAAAAGACTTACAAAATTGAATAATGCCGAGGCTCTTCCGGAACCATTTTGAGAAGATATTGTCGTATGTTAAATACTTTCGAAAGTGAGAGATGATACGTCACCTAATTTCGAAAATTCCGGGAGCTTATGAGATTATTTGAATATAAGTAAACTTTCTTCTTCATTTTGTTAATTTCTTGAACATAGGCAAAGTATTACTGCACTCGAAGAAACGAACATAGTTCTCGGTCAGATTCCAAAATTATATAAAACTATGCAGGTTTATCGACGGAATGGCCAATTTTTCGGAGTTGCATTTCAGAACGTCATCAGAATTGAGATATCTCCAACTAGGTCCCCCTATCGACCAGAGAAGTGCGGTAATTGTATAGTTTCTCTTTCATGTTTTTGAGCGAGACAATAACAATAAACAAGATGGGTCTTTGCTGTAAACACCTGAACTGAAGAGCTCCTGATAACAGTGCCAATGGCGCGTAGAACAGCTAACCATCTTGCATTGAGCTCGGAATCGTTCAACAAAATCTCAAAAGAATACGGAAATTTTGTTAACGTTGTCTTGAATACAGTGAACACTGTGGATATTATTTGGAAAAGACTCCTGTTGATAACATTTCAACAATTATGACGGTCATGGACGTCTTGAAGACAAGATCTTCCTATAAGTGAAGAACACAGAAACCTGAGCAGCGAGCCTTGAACTTGTTTAGAAATTCATCACTTCTCGCGAGCCTTTTGAAATTGATGCTTGAGGCTATGAACGGTGATTCATTGAAACCTGGATGACGTGATACTGGCAGCGCTAGCCGGCAAATTTGCTTAAAGTTGCTAACATCACTTAGCTCTGACATTGTTTTTTAAACAAAATTCCTTTTATTTCTACCAGCTTTCTTGAATATATGAGAATTATCACTCTAGGGGTAACCACTTCTAACTCGGCATGGCAGGCAATTTTCAAATTGCGCTTCAAATTTTTGATAGCCACATTTCTGGCGTACGCACACAGCTATTAACATCAAGGAAAGAAAGCTTTTTGTCGCATGGAGTTTTAGTGAATGCACATCTGTTCACTCCAGCTGCTTCTCAGTTTGTGTAAAACTATTATTTTGAGTCACATTTTCAAACGATGTTGTTGATGTCTCACCCCCCTCGCATGTGCATACTACTCGTACGTTTGTCACGAGTATCTGTGTTTTTCCTCTCACTTAATTTTCTGCATAGGAGGAAATAATTTGAAATTGCTATGGCATTAGGAATTCATATAAAGAAGGAAATCATTTAACAATTCCTATATATAATATTAATAATTCCTATAAAGAAGGAAATAATTTGAAGTTGTTATGACATTAGGAATTAACATCAAGACAGCACACCATTCGATGCTTAGGAATCAAAATAACCTAAAACTATGGGCGGATCACATGGTAAAATAATACGAGCCTTTGTAATGAGCTATTCGGATGTAAATTTCCAGTCTTTGTAACTCGTTTCGTCATTTCCGAGTAGAAGTTGTGGTCGTATATAGAATACGAGAAGTATGATATTTCTATACGTGTTAATTTTCGATGCGCTTATCACATGAGGTTATGCTACGATGGAATGTGTCTCCCAAAGAAACTGTATCTTTTATTATTTTAGTCGAAACGAACTAAATTTCATTCATGACGAAGCCAATTGGTTGACGATGTGTTCAATTTTTCTCATGACCTAGTAAATTTTATACATGGAAATTTAAATTTGATTTATGTGATTTATGGTAAATTAAGTTTGGTTAATGACAAATCGAATTTCGCATGAGAATTATAACTTTGTTTGAGGCAGATGGACTCGTGAGTGGGATAGTTCAGGAAAATATGAGCCAAATGAGGTATGCACAGCTATGCCTTTCGTGCCCTCAGGGGGATAGGCAATAGTATTAGATTAGTTAGGTTTGTCAATCGCTTGTCAATCGTAAGCTATGCTAAGGAGACCAGGGACCCCAGGGAATGATATTACTTACATCAACCGCGACTTTCAGGTTACCTCAACCAATGATATTCCTTTGTGTTCACTTTAAATCCATCAATTTGCTGTGTGTTTCTACTCAGGGGATCCTGTTTAGGAACACACATTCGGCATAGATTCCTCGTTTTCTACACTCCATACTTTAACGGTTCTTCTCTTTCAGTGAGACGTCGTCTGAGTCACTGAAGCGCGACAATCTATATACATATCCCTACATGCTACGTGTTTCTATGCATTTCGTATGTATAGGGTTAGAGTCCTAAAATGGGCCCAATTTTCGAAACTTTGAATTATTTTTATTATGTATTTCAGCTCGTAGTCGATTAAATGCAGGATACTGTAACATAATCTTAGTCAGACTAGGAATTTAAAGGCGAGCTAAAAATTCCCGTCAAAAGCTATAATGGGAAACAAAATTTATTGCCCACGACGCGTGCTATCACACTCATGTGATCGTCAAGTGCAAATTTCTAAAGTTATTGAGACGCCCGCCCTGATGAGCTGTGCAGTCCAAAGCGCGAGTCGTGCCCAATAAATTTTACTCTCCATTTTAGCTTTCTTCTCGCCCCTTGACGGAAATCGTCTCATAATAATGCACGGCTTGATGGGTCCTTGCGTTCTCGGTCTAAACGGTTAAACGTTTTGTGAACTGGTGGAATATTAAACCCGTCAGGTCCAAATGCGAGGAATGGGTGCAAACCGGGTTATTTTAGAGACTGGGATAACACGGTTGTGAAATAGGAGTATCGGTTTCTTTGTGTAGAAGATGTAAGCGCCAAAGATGGTGATCTCTTTCGCAATGTTTTTTACACGCATCGTGATTCTGCGGCCATGTTTAGTGTACCTATGTATGCACATAGGAGATAAGTCTGCATGCCAGTTCAGACGTGCGGTAGTTAGTCTTATATTTTCCGAATTCTTGATGGTAATGTGGCTATACACGTTCTACTTCACATTAAAAAAATGATGTACATTTCAATGTCTAACTCGCCAAATATTATTTTATACCATTCACTCATATGCATATTGTTATCGATACTAAAGCACAGTCGGTTCTTGTTACAAAAGTTGAAGCCCTTGTATCTTTGGAATAATTTTTAAAATGGTAATATTTAGAAAAAGGGGCAGATCGTTGATAAGTTGTAATATGTTACACGATGCTCAGATTACAACCTCTTCTCAACAGTTTTTCATAGATGATAAAACACTACCGACAATCAGCCAGGATGTATCAAATGATGCATGCATTTAAAAATGTGGCATTCAGAATTTCAGTTTGTAATAACAATTAGAGTAAGTCCATCAGCAAGCAGGCGGTCATGGCCTGACCTCCTATATATGTATATATATATATATATAGCTGTAGTTTCTGTATATATGTATATATATATATACAGAAACTACAGCTTGAATTCTAACATGTGAGCAGCGCGTGATTTCATTGGTGTTTTTAGTGTCTTATATGAAAAGGTTATACACGTTTGCGTTAACTTTAAAGTTTTTCTACTCGGTGTCTGCAACAGAGCCTATAACCTTGCGTCTGAGCTGCGGTGCAGATCTGGCATCTGTACATCACACAATAACTCGATATTCCGTGATTACTGACGCAGCTAAGACTTCTGTTTGAAGCCAGAATTTTTCCATTTTCACAAAGCGAATAACGTCTGTCATATGCACATTGAAGAGCACGGTTTTCAGGGCTTTGCGCTCTCGGCTGCAGGTAGCAAGTTATCGTTCGTTGATTTGTAAGAACACTGCACGTAAGAATTCATTACATCTTTATTTACGCAAATTGTATAATTATATTTATGTACAGGCGAAGTCGGCTTACGACCTATGCGACTCACGACTGATCGACTTCAAGACATTCTGGTATACACGAAGAAAGTAAAGAACTTACAAATGAAGAATCGATCGGACTAGAAAAATAGCCGAAACCACATGCAGTAGTAAGTCGACCACGCCCTGTATGTTACTTATGTCAAATTGTCAACCTTATACAAATGTGTAATGATAAAAATGACGTATACTCGGGAATGTAATATTAGGTTCAGGGCTTCGATTTCGGGTGAATTACATACTTTCTATGGCAAAATAAGATCAAACCCGATACCGCCAAAACTCGGCACATTAGTGAGACCACACCGGAGTGCCCAGGGCTCTATAAAACCTAAGCTTTAAGCTTTGAATGAAACGAGGAAGAACTCGATTGCTACCGAGTAGGCTTGAAGCTACGCTCAACTCTCGAGTAAAGCGCGTGTTCACTGCTGGCATAAAAGAAGAGAAACGTAACCAAGTTCAGCATCCTAGAGTAACGGCTGATGACATGCTAGGAAAGCATACTACGCATTTATCTTAAGATATTTTAAAATTATTATATATTATTACTCTTCCGGGGTGCTGTGGTTTGAAAAAAGTTCATGAACTTCTAATACAACTCGAGTACAATGAATCATTCAATTTATACTGATATACTCAAAGTTATAACGAAATTTTAAATTTGATACAGGGTCTCACGCTTCAAATTGATGTGTATACATATATTTTCTAGCAAGCACGTTATGGATGGGGCTTTTCGTGTGTGTGAATATTCAATTAACAATGTATTTCATTAATTGTATTGGTTTGATTATTAATATGAATGAATAGTTGCAAAAACTTCAATGAAGAACCATACAATGTACTTTGAAAACGAATTACCTTTAGGTAATCAATTAATTCTTAGAACACGCATTTGAAGCCGAAGATCACCCAAGGTGTATAGATCGGAAAACGTATTTCAAAAAATGCATGATTGAGTCATTATCTTGACCATCTAATCATGACAGTCGAGCACGGATGACCTTGCAGCATGCAAATGAAGCATACCGTTCAGATAAGAACGGGGTTTATCAGCTTTATACTCCCCACAAACCACGCTAATTCTACGACGGTCGTAAGCGGAATGCATGTAGTCATGAATGTCTAGAAAGCATTGTCTGTAAAACGTTCTGTAAGTGCTTAGCAGCCTCTCTACGACCCATGCTCTCGAAATTCGATTCAACGGAGAAGTTTCGAGGAAGGTCGCAACGCGTCTTTACTGTCTCTGGTGATGACGAACCGGCGCCTTCCGTGCAGCCATCTGACAAATTCCCCTCCGGGTTCTTCACGAACTCGGTCTCAGAATGATAAATATGTAAATTTCTCAAGAATTGTTCTTGTTCGAGCGGCGATGGTAATGCAAGATGGGTTTTAGTTAGCTGCCTGTAAGGGCTATTCGCAGGATATGAACAAATCTCAACTAGAAGAGATATGAAAGGAAACTCCGTGGTGACCCAGAGGGGGGCATCGTGAAGCAATCCACCGGGAATGTCCTTTTCAAAGGGAGTCTCTGACAGAAGACTCTGAAACAATCAAGAGCAAGTTAAAAATAAACTTCAAATATTATTCGTAAAAGAAACACTTTAAATATTTTCACATTGCGGATTTAATATTCATTAGTCCCCAAAAATGTACTATGACTACAAAAAACCTATAAAGTATATGGAACCCGAAAGCGCTCGGTCTTCTTTGTTGAAACAATAATACCCGAGTATAGTGATAAAGCAGTTCCAAAATGGCATATGTCAAACGTCTAAACTTACTCTTAATAATAAGCATAGGCTGTTTTCAAACCACACCTCCAATAACTAGCTAAGGCATTGTAATTGCGCTACCAGAAATAAGTTCTAGCTTGAAAAAAAATCAAACTCGGGCCAGATAAAACAGTTTTATGTTACGAACAGAACACTGCCCAAATGTGTGTAATGATTACTTGTGCATGAGAAAGTGGCAGACAACACGTAGATAAATGGGACAGCCGCACAAACTTAGATGGCTCATAGCCTTTTTTTTCAACAGTTCAATAGTCGTAACATTTCGCCATCAAATTCAGAAAAAGGACGACAAAAGCACCCATACTTCTCCGCCATTTAACCAACGTTGTAAATCCTTAAGTCATCGTACATCAACCGACTGTCTCACACAGCGTGGGTGGCACCGCAGAAAAAGCGTGTGCTCATTAACCTTACACGAAGTGTACCTTCGCTACATTGTGCCGGCCGCGATAGTTAATGCAGAGATAAGATAAAACTTCCTCGGCGTTTGAAATCTATCACGCAATTACGTGGTCATGACCTAATCTAAAGCAAGAGAAAATGGAATATTTCACAATTTAACTTCACCACCACGCACAAACGTGGCGTTTTACGACCCCTCAGAGGGCATGGGAGGGGCGATACGGTTAGGACCGTTAGGTTAGTTGGGTTTGTCTATCGCCAGTTATGGGGAATGGCAACAGCTGTACATAGATAGCGACTAAGTTTTTCGTGCCCACTTTGCTCCGTCAATTTTCACACCTTCTTCGCGTTTCCTTCTGTGTCTTTTCTCCCTTTTTTTCTGAGCTTGCTAATTTTATACGCGGGAGATCTTCTGTGGGAGCACACCTTCTCCATAGAACCCCTGTTTTCTACAGTCCATATTAAATGTTCCTTTCTGTTCGGTGCAACATAGTCTGAGTCACTAAAGCGTTGCAATCTACACCACCACCACTACTATAATAGCGTTTTGTAATACCTAATTCTCAATCAACGCAATGGACAAACGCGACGTTAAAGTTCGAGTTTTCATCCACCAAACTGAGTAACCGACGCATGAGAAGAAATGTCAAAACGTACAACTGAACTATTGATGGTGTTCAAAATTAATTTACAATAATATATGCATTATATTAATTTACATTCGAACTAGCTGGCCTGTTGCAATTGTCGTAGAAGGATTCGTGTATAGTCATCTACCTTAGCTGAGAGGCAGAAAGCTGCCTTTGGAAAATAAACATTGAATCCTACATTTCTCCTGCATTCAGGCCCTGTGAGTAATTTTGAGACATTTAAAATATGCTTATTTTTTTCATTTTTTTGCTTAAGTTACCTTACAGACGGCGAAGTAGTTGTGGTCCGCAGCAGAGTGACTGCACAGGTCCTCAGGAATGAAGCTCAGGCAGTCGATGCATCCCAAGCCATCGTTTTCTTGTTCTACCGGAGCTGCTCAAAAAATCCAAACAACTAACTTTAAATGCTGTTATCCCTGTGGATCCCCCATAGCTCAGACGCGGAATCTCTAGAAGCTGTATAAAAATACAATTATAGATGACAATGAACTTTAACATTGGAATAGATAATTTTGTGATAACTTAACGTTGACCACGTATGATCAATGGCATGCTTGTGGAATTTATAACTGAACAGACTCAAGTTTGAAGGTGTAGCAGGATTTTGAATTACGTTTTCTACTCTACATTCAGCTCCAAAAAGTACCTTGATATTGACATAAATAGCAAATGAATTTACAAAGTTAAATACTTATACCAAATATTGTTATCGACACGAGTAATAGATACGAAAGAATTAAAATTTTGAAGTAGTAAGTACATTAGATCATCAGGTTAGGTCTATTTGACCATGTGAAAGGTCAATTAATGAAAAAGAGCAATCACACAGATAGGAATTAAAGTCATATTTTTGAGTAAAAAATTCGTAAGTACAGACATTCAACAGGATACGTTAGTGAAAAGAAATATTAAAACGTAACACGAGAACTAACAGAGTCCTTCCGTCAGAGAGTCCACGAGTATGATGTTCTCGGCATCCACGACCCACACTTTGCCTTCTTCGTCCACCACGAAGTTGTCAGGTCGAGGATCTGCCAAGTACAACTTGATGGGGCCAGACGACAGCCTCGTGGTCAATTGCAGCAGCTGTAGGGCGTAACTCGCTCTGTCCAACCACGGTCTGCAGGGTATGGTCAAATTCATTTTACGTGTAAAGTAGTAAATATGACAAACAAACTGTCCTTGATAGGCCTCCCTTGCCCAAGTATCATCAAACGGCAGAGGAAATGGCCTCATTCAACTGCTCGCTAATATGTGAGTACAAAACAGGCGGCACCCCAGTGTGGCCAAAGTGTGATGACCCTAAGCTCACCAAAACAGTAGTACCAACGGTATAACTCGGGACATCAATCGTCCCCTGAGTTTTGTAAAACCGTCACCTAAAACTTGAAATGTTTTGTTCACAGCTGTTTTTACAAAATATCTAGGAAATTACATTTGACAAACGAACACGAGTCATATTTTGAAGAACGTGAACGCTTCCAACGATGTCTGAAACCTTGACCGAAACTACAGAAGCATATCGCCTGGATCACAACAAGCGTTTTGAACTATACGTACAACACCTTAAGCGTAAGAAGATTAACTATAAAGAACACATTTTCCTAAAAACACTTTAATTTCGATATTTCGAGCTTCGCCTCATTTTCAACAAACGCAATAAAATGCAATAGAGGAACAGTAACTATTTCACTGTTTCTCATATGCCTCGTTTCACAGCTCGTGTTGAAGATGAACTAAGGCGCGAAACGTCAAAATCGCGATGCTTTACAAATTCTCTTCTCCAATACATCCATAACTCTTTTTTTGCAAGAAACACATTTCTCATTCAGAGAAGGTAGAGCATCTCTGACTCCAATACCTGTCCTGAACGTCAGTGAGAGGCACTCCATTGTAGCTGAAGGCAGCAACTCGGCCACAAGCCCCCAGATAATCGGCAAACGATGGCTCGTTTTCTGAGAACGCCTGGTAAATAAAAAATAACAGGACTATATATCATCTATTTCTACTGCAGTAATCAGTTGCATGATAAAAAAAAATATAATAATTTTAACGTACAGAATGGACTAAAAATATAAATATGGAAGTGATCGTTCCAGTTTTCCCACTCCGTATCAAATCTTATAATGATTTGTTAAGTTTACACTCTGGTTTTTACCATTATTTCTGCCCTTAAGCACGAAAAGGAATAACTTCACTTTTGCCATAGTTTCACTAATTTGTGAGTTCGAAGAACTTTGTGTATAATGCAGCGCATGAATTGGGCGTTTGTGGCATATCGAGTCGATGTAGAAGAAGTTCTACGAATATTGTGATTACTTTTGGAAGATTTTACATTTTTTCCCCTATTAACCACAATTTAAATCCAACTGGCTATCTTAATGCTATCAAACAGTGGTGTTTTTCTACTTTTTTACGATTTGGTTTTCAATCACAATTTTCCCAGAGATTTTGTAACGATTAATTAAATTTACGTCAATGCTGTGGGGAGCGTTGCTTCAGTTTTCTTATGTTCAGTTTTTACAAGATTTTATTTGTGAATTACGATTCACAAATACGGAGTTTCTCCAGTAGTACAACGGGAGTACTGGGTTGCATCAAAGAGACGAAAAATACATAGTCCTGTGTGAGATGCAGCGTAAGTCAAAAATATGCTCAGGAGAACCACATTGCAATGACAGAAAGATTCAGTTGTACTTTCAATGTATGAAAAATCATAGAACATACAGTTACTATCAAATCATATCCTTTCATATGCTATTCCAAGCCTAATGACGCATTGCTCTGTACGACCAGAGGTGGGCAGCGCTACTTTGAAATGTAGCGGCCGCTACATTTCAAAGTAGCGCTGCCCAGCTCTGTGTACGACTCACTGTCGCGTGATAGGTGGAGGTTTGGTTTTCTCGAGTGACATTCGCTCCAAAAATTTTGGCCCTGAAAAATTCTTTAGTTGTCGTCATGTTACCAATTGTATTTAGTTAAGCTTTTACGCACATGAAATAATTTGAAAGCCCTCTGCAAGGCAATGACATTTCCGAAACCAAGTTTTTGAAATAAATTAAAAATGAGATTGGGGCATAAGCCACTGAACAGCAAGTAATATATAAACAATTATATGAATTGGAGAAAACTTAGGTGCCTCATTTTGAAGGTATATGAATTCAAATTTAACCCGCAGCATGAGGATCACTCTTCCTCATGCTTTAAGGAGGATTACGGCATGCATTCGATATTGATGGTGGTAAAGTATAACTGACCATTATCGAACATCGTATTAAAGAATTCAGGTGCAATCTACTGACCGGGCAATGTGTTGCTGTCAACAACTTTAGTGATTCTTCAAAATATGCAATAATTTTTTTATTTTTATATTATTCGTATAATACCACTTACCGTCAAAATCAGTGGTTCAGGATTGACAGCCAGCAATGTCACAAAAAGTCCACGTAAGATGTCATCTTCTCCTTGTTCAAGCAGTCTGAATTTGTCGAACAAAGTCTCAAAAATTCTTACACTTGGGCATATCACAGCGTCGCTCAAATCAAATATTTCAGGCTGTTTTTCAATGAATGAAGTAACATTTCCTTCAGAAAAATTTAATAAATGTAGTAATGCTTCACCAACGTGACAGGGTCCTTCTCCGTGATCTTCTTCAGCAGCGGTGTGTCTCGTGTCTATGATCTTCTGCTGTGCGTTGCATATCAAACCATCGATCTTGCTAAGTTCCCAATCCTGTGCAAGCTTCTTAAAGACAACTTTACGAGAGTCCATTTCTCCAAAAAACACATTTCTAACATTTAGTACTTTGATAACATTGAATTTGTAACTATTCAGTATTACATTTGTACCAGGGTTCACAATGCGCTCGCATAATGATTTCCCATAGCACGCTGGACACTTTTCCAATTCTATAAAAAATTCATCTACTGTTGGCTGATAAATGTGGCAGAGAAAATAATGTATTACAATAGAAACACCTAATGATACGCAAACTGTCTTCCACCGCTTCTTCATGACGTCTGGAAAACATAAATGCATTGTTAGTTAAAAAGTAAACTTATGGATAATTGACTACTATGCGAGATATTTTTTACTTCAAAACAAAAACCAAAGTTCATGCAATTCTTAAGTTGCATGAAAAGTTTGAAGCAAGCAATTACATAGCTACACGAAAAAAAAACGTTCACAAAGAAATACTTACCCTGGATCAACATCCGTCGTAAAAAATTTCAAGACTCTAATACAGGGCGAGGAAGAATACAAAAAACATCAAGGCACAAGAGGACTAGAGGCGTTTCACGGACATCAAAGGGGAAAGAATGCAAATAAACTGAAAGAAACTATCAGTAGTATGTAGATTGTGGAGAACGACAGAAACAGCATCTGGTGTCTCATTAAGAACAAACGCAGCCACGCCATTGGTATAGCACTCCTTACAGGGAACGGTCTGACGTTCAGTTACAGCAAGACCAAAGCAGACATCCTTAATAACCAATTCTGCACAACCTTCACCAGAGAAGAGTTCGACACCTTCCCAACATCAGACGACAGCCATCATCCAACCATACCTGACATCTGTCAACGTTGCTGGCGTGTGCAAACTACTCTCCAGCCTCAACCCGATGAAAGCAGCAGGTCCAGACAACATCCCGTGTTGTCTCCTCAAGGATACCACCACTGAGTTGGCCCTGCCTCGGCACTCCTTTACGGCCAGTTACTGCCCATCGGACAGATTCCAGTGATCTGAAGACACGACTACGCACAACCAGTGTTCAAGAAGGGAGACCGAAGTCAGACAGTCAACTATCGGCCAATACCCATAACCAGTGTGTGTTGCAAGATCCTGGAGCACATTGTCAGATCGGAGATCACAGAAAATCTCGTCCTTAACAATATCACCACTGATGCCCTGCATGGATTCAGAAAAATAGATAATGTGACACACAACTAATCCTGACAGTAGAAGACCTTGCCGCAGAGTTTGACTGAGGCAGAAAAACCGACACCATCCTGCTGGACCTATCAAAAGCATCAAATTAAGTTCTGCACCAACATTTCCTCCTGGAAATGGACTTCTACTGTATCAGAGTATCAGACACCGCACTATGACATGGATCAAGAACTTCCTTTCGGACTGCGCCAAATAAGTCTTGGTAGAAGGCAGGAGCTCCAGGGTTGGGCTGTTCCTCGCAGAAGTCCCTCAAGGTTCTGTCCTTGGGCATACTCTCGTTTTGATCAGTTTGAATGATCTGGGAATGGAATCCACGCCAAAGTCTGACTATTTACCAAAGAAATTATCATTTACCCTCATATTCATTCATTGAAGGACTCCCAGCCCCTACAAGGATGCTTGGACAGGATGAAGGCCTAGGAGGAGAATCGGCCAATGGCTATTAATGCTCCACAAGCGTTTCCTACACTTCGTCAGAAAGAAGAAAACTAAGATTCCCAGCAGCTAGTTACTCCATGGACGTGTCTCTGAAAGGGTCCCCAGCCCCAAATACCTTAAAATTCAAATCTCTGAGAGCCTATGGTAGGATGCACCACAGGAGTCCAAATGCAGTGCTGCAAAAGCCCCGTCCGCCTTCTTCGGGGTTTGCACCCCCAGTCGTGGACCCACATTAGCGTTACTGAGTCAACACACTGGAAATAGTTCAGCGTCATTCTTCCAGATATATTTTGTGAGATTACAGTCGCGGCTCTAGTGACCCAGAGATACTGAAAAAACTCGAGCTAGAACCGCTCAAAGAGAGAAGAACAACGGACATGGCGTGCATGATGTACAAAGTCATGCACGGTCTCGTGGATGTAGCCATCCCTCTTGGTCTTCTCCAGCCTTTTGTGCGCTCCACTAAAGGCCATCATTTTAAGTTACAAGTGCCACTTAAGAGAACCAATGTGTACTTGAACACCTTTTCCCTATCAGGATCTGGAACACCCTAGAACTGGACACTGTCACAGATCCATACCCTGATAACTTTTAAAGCGTCCTTGAAGACCTGGCACACTCGACTACACTAAGTATTGTACCTCATCCCGTGTCTAAGTATTGTACCCTTATTACCTAGAACCTGATAAAATTCTGAAAACTGTTTTCAGCATCATAACCCAAAGATGTTGGTGTTGCCATATTGAACATATTATACTAACCCATGAACCGCTGCGTCAGAAACGACGTTTTATTTTTCGTGTACACCTCTCACTTCAACTAGTTTACACTGTACGAATGAGTAACTCTAGTGGCAATTGTAGTAACTAATTGTCAAGTAAGGGCTATTTAAGGT